>CATKUY010000444.1:0-16133 GCA_949802685.1 Dicyrtomina minuta | reverse complement strand
AATCCAAGAAATGAGTATATTTGAAGCCCAATTTTTTAACAACGTTTTTTTAAAAAAATGAAAATTTTTGAATTTTTTAAAATTCTGAAATTACTTTTTAGTATAAAGCTTAAGGATTACAAAAACCAAAATTTCTTTAAAATCAGATGAGAACTGTAAAAGCTACAGGGCGGCAAACTATTAAAATTTGAATTTTTTAACTTTGGCGGGCTGTTGTGACCGAACAACGCAAAATGCACTCAAGTTACTTTAGATCTCTACTATTCAAAAGTAGCCTGATTTTTGTAAATACGACTTTTTGAAAACGACAGGTTCCATGTGAAACTATTCCCTTGTTAGTAAGGTTTTGTTATAACTACTTGAATAAAATAGGTGTTTATTGACAAAAAGGAAGTAAATATGTTGATTTCTTATGCGTTTATGCTGTTTTTGGAAACATTTTTAGCCTACTTAAAAAATCGGTCGAGGGTTGTGGTTAGGTTAGGTTAGGTAGTGCTACTTGGGTTAAGTAGCTTTTTAATTTTGTGAGTTTAAAAAAATGGTGAAAAATCAACAAATATGAGGTAAAATCATTGATTTCGACACATAGTTTAGGTTAGGTTATGTAGTGCTACTTGGGCTAAGTAGCTTGTCAATTTTGTGAGGTTTAAAAAACGGTGAAAAATCAACAAATATGAGGTAAAATCATTGATTTCTTATGGTGTTGTACTTTTTTTGAAAAATGTTTTCGCCTACTTGGAAATTCTTTTACGATTTTAAGTATTATTCCTGTTTTTCTAGCTAATTCATTTATTTCTACGAATTCAGTTAAAGGGTTTTTATATACAAAATCTACAATTTTATATGATTAATCATCTTTATCTTCATCTAGTCATAATTTATTATCATGTTATGGCTTAAGACCTAAACCAAGATATAATTTTGGTTTATTACACTTTTTGTTACAACACGTTTTACTTTTTCACTGAATGTAAGATTTTGAATTTCATCTATATCCTTAAGTAATTTTTCATCTGCTTTAAGTCTATGATCTTTATCTTTGTGAATATTATATATTAAATCGTAATGCATTGCTGATCCATCAATTTGATCTACTAGTTTATTACCTTTTGCTATTCTTTCTTGAAATTTAGTTTCTGGTCCTAAATGATAACTACCTAAATAATGTACTTTTCTTATATATTTACAAATTTGTCAACAATATCACCACCAATTTTAGTAGTGTTAATAAAAGTAAACTTTTTAGTATTACAAACTACACATTTTGCTTTTATCATAGTTCTATTATTTTTAGTTATTACTTGTTTAATCTCTTTATTGGGTGTTTTAAACTCGCATTTCATACAAATTATACGGATTACGTCCTCCTTGTGCTTTGCAATATTATTCATTTATTAGCTTTTATTTTACTTAAACATCCATTATGAATACTTGATTGTCTGTGCCTTGCAAGTTTATAAATTCTTACTGTACGACCACATTCACACGTTTTAGGCCTACTTTCTTGTACATTTAAACACATTTTACATTCAGGTCTTAGACCTGTTTTTGTAGTAGTTTTTTTTAAATTCATTTGGTTTTTTTGATTCTTTACATATTTTGCATTTTATATTTCTACTGTCAATTTTAAAGGAGAAAAATTATTATGTTAAAATATAAAATTATTCAAAGTCCAGAATATGAGAGTCTAAGTAAGGTTTTGTTATAGCTACTTGAATGAAATAGTTGTTCATTGACAAATATGAGGTAAATATGTTGATTTCTTATGATTTTATGCTGTTTTTTGAATTTTTTTTGGGTACTTATAAAATCAGTCTAGGGTTTTGGTTAGGTTAGGTTAGGTAGTGCTACTTGGGTTAAGTAGCTTTTGGATTTTGTTTGTTTTAAGAAATGGTGAAAAATCAACAAATATGAGGTAAAATCATTGATTCCGACCTATAGTTTTAGGTTAAGTTAAGTAGTGCTACTTCAGCTAAGTAGCTTGTCAATTTTGTGAGTTTTAAAAAATGGTGAAAAATCAACAAATATGAGGTAAACTCATTGATTTCTTATGGTGTTGTACTTTTTTTGGAATATGTTTTCGCCTACTTGGAAAGCGAGGCCAGGGTAGCCCAACTACCACTACTGTTATCAATCGCAATTTGAGGAAGCTTTATCTTCGTCTTATGTATAAGCAGTGCAAAATAAGCTCATCGGAAAAGGTAAACGGGCTTGTACTGTAACTGAACTCAATGTAAATTCAAAACTTGGTACTGTTGAAGAACTATCTAGAGAATTTGCATTCGCGTTTGTTGTTGAGTCACCTGATGAAAGTGCGGATGCTTTGAACACGTTTTTTAATAGTATTCTAACCACTGCTTTAGTAGAGCTATTAACCCTAGAATAATTTTTAAATAGTTTTAAACGTTTGAAGTTCAAGAATAAAATAGAAACCCTAATGAGCTGTCATACTTAGTTTTAAACAATTGTATTAGGACATTGGCTCTAATGCTTACGTTGTTCACACAATTTCTTTGTTTAGCCTCGTACTCCACAAAACTGAAATGTGCAATAGTGACTCCTTTGTACAAGGGTAGAGGTTCTAGGCTTCATGCGTTGTCCTTTCGCCCTAATTTTAATATTTTAATTCTAAATAAAATATTGGAAAAATTGTTGCACTGTAGAATAATAGGTAAGATAGAGTTGAGTGATCAGCAGCATGGTTTCAGGCATCAGAGATCGTGCCAGAGTGCAGCGTTTAAATTTATTCAGGATGCACACAGCTATATTGATTTGAAATGTGAACTAATAATTGCTGTCTTTATCGACTGCAAATAGCATTTGTTTCAGTTCCACATCTTGAATTGCTTATTAACCTGAAAGACGTGTAACCTAACTAATTGACGCTCATGACTGAATTTCTGCGTAATCAAAAATTTGAGATGAAAAATGGTGATACAGTCTCTGATAGTTTTAATTTATGCATTAGAGTGTCGCACGGATCTGTCTTGGGCCTATTACTATTCATTATTTACATGAAGTATCTGATGCAATTTCAGCTAGTGTTAATTAGGTGCTTTATGCAAATAATTTAGTATTGTACTACTATTCTCCTGTATTTGCTGAGTCGGTTAGTAACACAAAGGGGTGCTGGGAATTCGAAAACAACAACGAAATGTACCTACAAATAATCAAAAACACTGAATACGTACAGGATACCTACTCAATTGAACGAGCTACATATTATCCTTTTTACCATAAGCTTCAGAGAAATCCTGAAACCCCAGCAGAAAACCTCATATGGGAAGTTAACTTTAAAATAAAACGCCTATTCACGCAAATTAGAATGCAAGAATTATATATTAAGGACCAAGATATGCTAATCAAAACACCAAGGGAACATGAAGAATTCCTATGCACCATACGCAATACAGGAGCAATTGATAGTACAGTGCACATACTAACAGAATGTAAACAACTCAAAGAAACACAGGTTGAACTGGCTTAACTCCAATGGAAGCCGGATGACCATGAAAATATAACTAAAATAACGAATATCTCTAAAATAAATAAAATGTACAACATATTTATGAACGCTCTCAAAATAGGAAATGAAATGCTTCAGTTGCAGAGTTAAGCCCAGCAAATTAAGACCAATACAAAGACAAACCGATAAACTGCACCGTAAATCACAGTGAATAACAATGGAAATCTTCAAATTGCACAAATACACGTAAGAAATATTATACACACACACTACATATTCAAATACATTGAGTAGAGAGAACAAAAGTATCACTAAAATAATACATAAAGGAAATATTAGTAGTTATGCTATATAGGGTATAGAATACATAATATATACTACATTTTACTGTTCATTTGACTCAAAAGAACACATTAGTAGTTCTCAGCTATAACAGCTATTCATAATAATACAAATAAAATAAAACTCAATAATTGATAGATAAAAGTAACTTAATATAATACAAACCCGACGATCGGTGACACATATCGATTTCTTCGCTCCTTATATTTCGCCTATCTCATCATGAAATATACTGTCGAATCTCATCAGCTATATACTAAACGATAGCTCTTCTCAACGGCTCACCTCTGGTCATATTGTTTACGTTATGTGCTTGGTCTAGTCTGTGAAAATTGGGGGAAAAAAAGTGAAATAATTGTGAAGTTTTAAATTACACATTCAGTCAAGGGGCAAACTGCTGACACACACAGTGCCACGCAATCCGTCTTCAACATTCCTTTCCATGGTATTCTCTAGCCAACGTCAACCAAACCCAGCCCCTCGACTGACCCGCAGTAATACTAATATCGCATCAACCGGATCACCCCTTACACCACGATCCAAAGCCAACAAACGCAGTTTACAACCAAGTACAACGGCGCCACCCCCACCATCATCTAAACGTGCACCCGTGCCTATTAAACCTAAGAAAGTAATTCCTGTCATACTTGCTCCTTCTAATACTTCAACTATGGCTAACTCGCAAGGTAAATCCGTTACTGCAGTACCTAATCCATTTGCAAATCCTGCACTATCGACAACGGCATCCACTGCAGTTTCGCTTCCGACGGATATTGCCTCACTGGCTTAATTCATCCAACAAGAAATTTACAAACTGACAACAACATTCTCAGCAAAAATTAATGAGCTTGAGCAGCAAATTCTTCCACTGTACCAAACTATTGTTCCAATGCAGCAACAAATACAAAAAATTGAACGAAACCAAGAATTTATTTCTCGTCAACTCAATCGTAAAACTCTGGTAATTTTTGGCATTCCTGAACTACAAAATGAAACACATCGGCAATCATACTCTACTGTATGCCAACTGCTTGCAACACTGGACATTGGGACGATTGACATCGACTCTGTTAAACGAATAGGACCGAAAAAACCGGATGCCGGATGGAACTTTGTATGGTGCGGGAACGAGATCTTCATGAAATTCTACAGGCAAAGAAACAACTGGCCAACAACGTTCGAACAGCTCATGTGTCTATTGCTATGGCCCGTTCGCCCGGGGAAAACAAAATACGTGCCATACTTAATGCTTTTGCCCAACAAATGAAACAAACTCAGACTACAATGACCTATTATATACGGCAATCCACGCTCTACACCACAGATGGAGAAAATAAGCAACAATGGATCACTAATTCAAAAGGAGAAGTAATACAAAAAACCTAACGTATTTTTTTTGTGCCTTTGCTACATCTCCATGCAACCGTACCACCATCCTGGACCTTATCTTGTCTCCTGGACTGAACAACTATTTGCGATTTATATTTATTTGTACTCTGATTACTAATTTGTATTTACTGTAATTATTGTTTAATAACCAGAACTTTAGTTTATACTCCAGCGAACATTTATCAATTTATTTTGGGTGAGTCCTGAGCCGAGGAAAAAACATCTAAAATTCAAAACCAAACATGTCAACTCTCTTTGTAGCTCATAAATACCTAAATAGGAATGCTTAACATAAATTGTATTTATTTATTGTAATTTGTCTATATTTATCTGGAAAATAAATTCTCACCTCCTCCCATAGGCCTTGTGCCTCTACGGGAGTGTATGTGATACCTACCTATAATACAAACCCATTACGGCATTCTATATACAAATAATAGAGAATGAAGTAAGTAATTAAACTGAATATTATTATTTTAACAGTATATAGTTTCTTATGGCATGCGTTTTAACGCAATGTAAGGTAAGTCCCAAAAGCAAAGCAATTAATGCAGCATTAGTTGGATCCGTATACGCCATCCTTGAAAATTTAATTGAGGGAATAAGGAGACTGTTCTACACGCCTAAAGTGAGAACAATCGCCACCACCACTACTACTGTCAAAGAGACAGACAATTTGGGAAGCACCATAATAATAATAATAGTAAGCTCAGTTGGAGGCATGATAATATCTATATCCATGATAGCGGTGTTGATATATTGTACATACAGGCTGAAATACACTGCAATCCCAGACGAAGAAATGGAGCTCCAAAACAAAACCTCAGAAAAAACAGAAGGTAAATAGAACAACAACACACACCATTACACATTCGATTATTTGTAAGGGCAAAAAGTCCCAGAGCACAGTACACGCACTACATTTTACAAAAAATACAATAACCATAGGCTAATACAAAGTAAATTCAAAAATTTTATTAATTTAAATCTTTTAATTTTAGTTTAGCTCTTAACGATGGGGAAAACCCCAGCCAATCAATCCATTACAAGGAAAATTTACATGTAGATAAACGAGCCATGGGATACGTCCCAAAGGCCTCTAGATTTTAAAAGTAAAAAAAGTACAGGGGTGCCTTAATAAAGTGTGTGATTGGTTTATGTCACAAGGTGTGAAAATCAATGTGTCTAAAACAAAGTTTATGTTTATACATAAATCCAGAAATCATAGAGTACCGGATGAAAGTAATTTAGAATGCAATGGTAATAATGTGGGGCATGTTTGGACATTTCGGTATCTTGATGTCATTGTGGGCTTTAACTTTAGTTCTAAGAACCATTTTGTCTATGTAAAAAATTAGGTAAGTTTAGCTATAAGTATAAATAGTAATTTCAAGCGGTAACTTAATTTAAATGTTTTTGTGATAATGCTGAATGCGTATGTTCTTTTAATAGTTGACTACTTTGTAATCATCCATGCGGTCTAAAGTAAGCGTAAGTAGTTTATGTGTCACTATGGTCTCGCTTCTCAAGTAGGCAAACGTTTTCTTTAAAAAACAGCAAAAAACGTGAGAAATCAATGATTTTAGCTCATAATTAATGATTTTTTAGCAATTTTTAAGTCTTAAAATTGGCAAGCAACTTAGCCCAAAAACGTGGCCCTGCTTCCAAAGTAGGCAAAAACATAGTTCAAAAACAGCATAAAACCTAAACAAATTAACGACTTTACACCGCATTCATTGGTTTTTGTAGCATTTCTAAACATTGTAATATCACTTGCTATTTTACCTAAGTAGCCTCAGCAAAACCTCACTAAGACTTTTATATTCTGGTGTTTTAAAAAAATTATTTTTACCTGTACCATGAACCTGACCATTTAATTTTTATATAATGGACAGTAAAATTAGAGCCAAATAGACTTTAAAACTTCAGAAAACAGCCCTAAAACGCAATCAAATCAGCAAATTCAAGACTAAAAAAATTAATGCTTGTTGTATTTTCACTTATTCGTTTTTTTTTAAAAAAATGACTAAAATTAAAATCTAAGTAGTCTCACAAACTGAAGATATCAGGGAAAAACGCTATAAAACACAAGATTTGGACTTTAAAAATATTTATACATTTTAATATTTTACCTAACATTTTAATCTATATAAAAACGACTAGAATTAAAATCTGATAACCTTACAAACTTAAGAAACCGTAATTAAACTTACTAATTCAAGAGTGTTAAAATTTTCACCTTTAAATGTTTTTTAAATAAAATTAACTGGTGTGAAATTTGTGATTTGACTTATAGTAATCCACTTAAGCAATAAAGAGTACTCTCCTATAAAAATACTAAAAACCATCTAGAAAATCACAAAAGAATCATACTTAATAAAGAGCTTGAAGCTTGAAAGTATTGCAAAAATAAAAAAGGTTCAAAAAACTGAGAAACATAAGGAAGAAATTATAATTAATCGCGACTTTAGTTAATGTAAATAAATCAACTGACAAAGAACTGAAATAAGGTACTGAAAGTTTAACAAAAATACTTATAATTGGAAACCAAAACAAACAATGTTGTAGATGTTTTAAAATCAATATTTAAACATTATGAAATTTTGTTTTTAAAAGTGTCAAAATAAATATAGGTATTTTAGGTTTTTATAATGATGATTGGTCCATAAAAATTATAGTTTTGACCATAAAACAAGGATTCGTTTTCAGTTAGTAATTAATACTATAGGCAGAATTGCTACATATGAAAATATAACAACTAAGAATCTTGATCTTTAGATAACAATTTTTGAAAATATTAAAGGCGAGAGACTATAAACATAATAGATTTACATGAAGATATTATAAAAAAAATGTGGTAACATAATTAATAGCAATAATAATTTATATAGAATAAGAGCTGGGTTGCAGGTTTAACATATCTTAATTTAAGCAAGTTTAGTTCTGCTAGCAACCATGGGTTTCAAGGTATAAATGATAGAAACATCAGAAAAATACGATTCAATAAGAGAAATTAGCAAGATAAAATAACAAATTATTTAATAAATGAATTCTACTGGCGATTAGCTTTCCAATGATATATAACTCGATGAAATCGGTCCAGTATTGCAGAATTTTCAAAAATCCGGTAAATTATGTAGATAGGTAGGAATTACGCAGAAATAGAGATACCAACAAGTTAAATGACTCCAGTTATTGGAAAAATAACTCCAGTTAAATTAAAAACAAATTAGTTATTAAAATAAATATAATTTCTTTAATTGATGGTACATTTAAATGTGTTATTAGGAAATTTGAAGCAGAAAATCAACTGTATTTATTACACAAACGATCATTTTGGTTAGGTTAATAAAGTAGCTGCTCTTTATAGCTGTTATTATTATTGCCTTGATTGTAAAAACCATTACAAACACAAAGATTAACAGGTGTGTGAAGATAAAATTCAAAAATTTGTAATAAATGTAACGGACTGAAAATTAATTGTAAAAGTAGTAATGAATATACAAAAGATTAAAAGTATTGTCAAGATTGTAATAGTAACTTTTGGAATCAAACTTGTTTTAATAATTATTCAGGAATACAATCTAAAAGGTTCAAAAAATTTAGAACTTGTAAAGCAAAACTAATTTATGAAAACAAGGGTATTTTAAAGAAAGTACGTTCGTTATCAAATTAAATGTTATATTTGTGAGTATAAATATAATAAAAATGAACGTAATTATTGTTTTGTAATAAATTGTAGTAAAAATCATATATTATAAGACAGCGAAACAAATTTAGATAAACATTATGATCATATACTAATGTAGATTGAAAAATCAAATTTAACAATTATGAAAAAGCTTTTGATACAAATAATTAATTTTTTAAATGAGCTTTACAACAAAAAAGATTTACATGTATAGCACAAAATGCAAGAGGCTATGACAGTTAGTTCATTTATAACTATAGCTGATTAAATAGTATCTAACTAGAATTAATATTTACAGGAACCAAAATAATGTCCACGTACATTAAAAAATTAGGAATAAGATTAATTGGAAGTTTTTAATTTATTGCAGATCCACTTACAAAATTTTCCAAAACATTCGGATTAAAAAAACTTAAAAAAGGGATATTTTCCACATAAATTTAATACAACAGACAACGAGTAATATATAGAGCCTTTACCAGATAAAAGTATTATGAACGAGATAGAATGAAATATAATGATTGTGAATAATTTATAAAATGCTATTATAAAAAATGTAAGTTGTATAACGAGTTTAATTTTAAAAAAGAAATGATTGCATATTGCAAATCTGATGTTGATATACTGAGAAAAGGATGTCTCAGTTACTGTGAAAATGTAATACAATTGAGTTACGTTTTGAGTGACGAAAAATATGTAGATTAATTACAATACGTTACAATAGCTAGCGTAGCTATAGCAGTATAAAGATTCAAATGTATGCCTGAAAATAAAATAGCTATCGTTTTCAAAAACAAAGATAACGATTCTAAGCAAAGTTTAAAATGGTTAGAATTTGTATTGTCAAAGGAAAATATAAACATCTAACATGCTATAAATGGAGGTGAATTTGGTATTTAAGATACTTATAATATATGATTATCATGATCCAAAATAATTAAAAATTTATAAAAATTAATGGATTTTGTTGAGTGATATATCATTGAAAAGCTCTTTAAAAATAAGCAGACACCATTTTTTTGTTTTGAGTTTGTAGCCCATACAACACGTTTTAGGTTAAATTGTAAAATTAAAATGCCGTTGTCATGGAAACTGTTAGTAGAAATAGAGGCGCATTATGTTATTTGAATTCTACTAGTGATTACCTTTCGAACGATATATCGCACGATGAAATTGGTCCAGTATTAAAGAAAGTTCAAAATTCCGGTAAATTATGTAGATAGGTAGGAACAAACCAATACTTTAAATAAAACCACAATGAAAGTTTTATAGGAAAATACTTGCGAATGGACAAATAACCTGAAAACCAAAGGGTATAACGTAGTGGAATATTGGAATCATCGATTTGGAAAAGATAATACCTTAGAAACTTATAATCCCTCCAATAAACTCAAGAGATGCTTTGTTTGGATGTAGAAAATGATATTTATAGTTTGAATCCTAGTGCTATGTTATTTGATGATTATCTTATAAGTCATTGTATTAAAATTGATATTTAGAAAACTTATAATCCAAAGTGGTTTGGTTTTATTAAATGTACAATTCTAACACTAAGAGGTCCTTATCACCTTGAATTACAAGCAAAATTAAATGGTGAATTAATACCTTCATTGTGTTGTACTTGTGCTAGTTTTAACCAAAAAATAATGTGTAATCATAATAAAGAAAAAAATAGCTCAAATTGGTACGTGGACTAGTGTTGAAGTAGCTTAAACTATTGGAAAAGGATACATTATCTCAAAAAACTATTTATTTTTACATTTTAAAGAGAAATCAAATGAGTTATTCAGTCATGACATACAAAAATTCATTTAAATTTAAACTTAGGCCTCATTCTATAAAGAAAATTTTACTAAAGACGGATTAAATGATTTTATAGATCAAGATAAACTACTCGGTATAGAAATAAATCTTAATAATTTTATAAGCATTTTAGGTTTGAAAGCGGTAGCAAAATTGTTTTTAAATAGTTTGTAGAGTATATTTAGTCAAAGACATTTGCTAAAAAAATTAGAAATAGTGTTAGAATATGCAGATTTGTATAACTTGGAAGGCAATCGTAAAGTGAAAATTCTAAATTACACATTAATAACAAAACATCCTATATTAGTTGAATATAAAGAACAAAAAGATAAATTTCTATGTTCAAAGGGCATAAATATATACATTGCAGCATTTAATACTGCAAATGCAAGGTAAAGGTTATATGATGGTCTTGATAAATTAGAGGGAAAAGTATTTTATATAGATACAGATAGTGTAGTTTGGGTTGATAATATAAATTAACCTGTTGAATTTGTAACTGGTAAATATGTCAATAAATAGAAAGATGAATTAATTGGGAACAAAAAATATCATTCAAAAGTACACTGTAAACAGAGTTTATTCCAACAGGACCTAAATCATATTCTCTTAAGAAACATATACCAGATTATGCTGTTGCCTGTAAGGCCTTGAGACCTTTGTCGGATGTACTAAATTCAAAGGATTTGCAAGTAATTACACAAACATTATTATTATTATTATTTTAACGGTATTGCCTTTCATCGTATTTAGAAGGCAGGTTAGAATTGCGTATATCAGACTACGTCTTTAAAGGGCATTTGGCCGGACATACACTTTTATTAAAACATAAAGAACTTAATAAATGACTGATCCAATAGTATTTGTTTGAAATAAAAAACCAAAATTTAACCATAGTTATCTAAGTCGTAATATATTTAAGGCTTTAGTATTTAGTGGAAGAAATTGTAGAGCGACCTGGTTAGTTATTTTAATTTTTATTACAAAAGGGATATTACACTATAATAATCTAATTTTAGTAAGAGATAGTCTAAGAGAGAAAGACAACTTTATTAAAATAAACTTGACACTGTCGTCAAACGACGATAGCCCAAATAACTCAGTTTACGTTTACATAATTTTGTTACATATAGTTTATGCTTTTTAGTGTAATTATATATTAGATTATTCATCATTATTATTCAGTAGGCACACACGAAAACAAATGATGCACACATATTGAAACTGATTTCTTCAAAACGGAGATCACTGTCTTCAATAAGCGTACTAGGTAAACGTTGGGTTTTCATGAAGTCAAGGAAAAATTTTGAAATCGTCCGTCGTGCCCCAACGTAAAGCTCTACCACCTGGATTTCAGTCAGGCCAAGTTTCTGTTTGAAGAAGGGGATGCATGGGTCATAAATTTTCTTTTTCTCAAGATTTACAGTCTCTGATTGATTAAAATCATTTTGTTTCATTCAAACGGTTAGATCAAGTATAATTCCTTCCTTTGTTGTTGAATTAAACGCTATTATGTCAACACGTCTTGAACCACCTCGAGCACATTAGACTTCTTGAAGAACTTTCCACCCCAATTTTTGCATGGCTTCAGCAATTAAACGACGAACTGCATGATGTCAGGTATTACTAATCAACTCTCCATGATGACAACGACTAAGGATATGTCCTATCGTTTCAATCTCTTTACAACTATGTCGGCAGTAAAGAAATCCTTGGTCAGGTCGAGGGATGGCCTTAACCGGTAATATATTTCCTACCATATTAATAGCACTGATCCATTCAGATGATGAAAGTCCATTTTTTGAAGGAATCCATTTATTGGCATATATACATTCTTAAAATTGAATTACACCTTGTCCTTTTTGTGGTAACTAGCACCATCATATTCGAGCTTTCTGAAGTAATTACGAATGAATTAACTTTTCTTCCCTTTATACTCAATCATAATTTGCCTTTCTTTATACGGTACATCAAAAAAAATCCAGACATCCAGATTTTTCCATTTGTAAATCTTTTAACTTTGTGAATTAACGCATGAGAAGAATCAGACAAAATTTGAAGGGCATTATAATTTTAAATTCTATCTTCCTATTTAGCACGAATAAGGCATATTCCTTTTACTTTTAAGCTAGAGTAAAGCATGCTAGTGGGAGTGCTGATTGAAATGCTTAGAAATTTCTTTACGCAACTACGAATAATTTTGTCAAGCGATTCTAAAAATGTTTTGGTTAGTTTTGATAGCCAGGCATTCTGAAACGGGTATACAAGAGTTGGCCACAAATAGTCTTTAAGGACTTTAAGCTTTTGATCAAGTTGAAGCATTGGGGTGGATGTCAATTTTTTGATTTTTTCACTAAATTTCTTCAACACCTTGGGTTTTTCAAAGGCAATGCAGTTATTGAAAGTAACTCCCAATTACTTAATAGTTTCTTCAGGACCAATACAATTAATGTATTCCTCATTACCAACTAAGAGAGGGTCTTGACATAATTCGCCTTTCACGATGCAGATGGCAGCACTTTTAATAGGATTCATGCGGAAGCCAATGAGAGCTAATGACTAAGAAGCCTGTTGGTAAAGTTCAATAGCCGCATGGCTGGAACGTCGAAATATCTCTATCGTCAGAGAATTCGCCGTTCGAAATCTTGTCATGTAAAGCATGCAGGGAAAATCCGAATTTTTCCGTAACTTCTTTTTCACTCAAATCTTGTATCATTGGGTCAATGGCAATATTAAACAGCAATGGGGATATTAGACTGCCTTGCATGGCTCCTTGTTCAAATTTAATAGGATTGGATTTGCTCTCTATAGTAGTGATACAAGTATTGTTGTCACCTCCAAACTGCAAACAAGATTCTTAAGAAAAGATGGCGCTGGTTTGGACTGTATTTGGTTGAACACGTGAGCATGCCCCACACTGTCAAATGCCTGAGTAATGTCCCCAAATATAATTGTACAATCTGTCTTGTCTCTTCTTGCTTTCTTCAAACATTCGTTTACTAGAGTTGTGTTTATAAGCGTCTCTGCCTAGTTAGTAAAGCCACGTTGATTTTCGTTTAATTTGAAACAATCCCCGATGTCACAGTCCAAAACTTTTTCAATAATGCGCCGCAAAACCGACCTGACTGTTAACGGCCTCCAGTTCTTGGAATCTTTTGTGTTGCCAGATTTGAATATAAGTACTGTCCTAGCCTCTCGCATAAATGATGTGACAAAATTATATGATACCATGTATGATAAAAGTTGCGATAGTATAACTTTAGATTTTTTCAAAGTTGATTTGACCCGTCGAACCAATATTCAATCGGAACCCGGAGCAGAGTCTACATTCATGCGTTTAATTTGAGTTCGCACTTTGTCTTGTGAAATCAAGGGGCAGTAATCAGCATCAATTTCGTTTTATTTTTCCAGACTTACTGCGTTATATACAGGCCCCACAGTATTATATGTATTATTTAATACATATCAAATAATTATTAAAGCATATAAAAATAACCTATAAAACGAGGTGTTGTAGTTTCTCTTAACAATCAAAATGAAATACAAAAAAGTGGTTTATGTGAGTTCAAACTATTACAAAGAGTAAGAAAAGCTTAAAAACTGCAAGAGAAAAAAAATAAATATAACAATATATAACACTAAAGAAAGACGCTATACCAGACCTAAATAATATTAATTAAAATTGAAAACTTTCATGATTTTTGATAATGTTATGAATCGAAAAAATCAGGATATAATAAATATTTATTTTACTAGAGGTAGACATAATAACATCTGTGTTTTTTATCTTACATGGAAAGTATCCCAAGTGTCAAATCCAAAATGAAGTAAACGACATCGGATCATGTACTTTGTAGTGGAGTCACTACAACGTATATAATCAAATCGGTGCAAATTGCGTTTTGGCGCTACAAACGAATATTAATATTTTTAAAATTCGTTGAAATGCAAAACCACGAAAATCATATGGGGAAGTATATAAGAATTTTATCTTACCCAATGGTAAGATAAAATACCCCCTTACTAATTTTTCAGTTTTCTGATTTTTTGGGAAAACTATTGTCCTTGTGTTATTCGATTCAGAACAAGCCTATAATTAGTAAGGGGTCGTCCATAAATTATGTAATGCAAATATTTTCATTTTTAGACCCTATGACCCTGTCATCAGCTTTTACATTTGTGCAAGTAAATGGCTATCTTCAACATAGGATGCCATCCAATATCCAAAGAAACCCAATGACTCTACCCGTGAGGTGTTTATTGTAAAATGTTGTCGTATTTAAAATTTTTAATTTGTAAAAGTTCTTAAACGCGTGAAATTGTAAATGCTTATTAGTTTTAGGAACAGATGCGCTTGTAGTGGTTCAGTAATAGTAATGGAATAGGTAATACCAGTACAGGTTGATCTGGCGGTTAACTAGAAGGGTGATTTCTTCTGGTTAAGCAACAGTCCAAGCGCATTCTGAAATGGTTGGGTGACCTGTGCCTGGTAATCCTGCAAGGCTCTGTGGTATGTACGTTGCAGGTCCTAGAGAGTCATTCTCTAGGCTTTCTAGAGTTCCCTTCTCTAGAAAAAGTAGTCAGAAATAATAAAATCAAATACAAAAGTAACGACTATTGTGAGTAGTAATGTAGCAAAAAGCTGTCTTTCCCCAAAAATTAGTAAAAAATTCGCTGTGTAGTTATGACGTTAAAGCCATTACATTTACATTTACATACATAAAATAAACAGGTATAATATAAAAGTACACAATTCATAGCGATGTTTTGGCAGTGTCATTATTATTTTTGAAAACGGATTTCTTGGCTTTTGTAACATTTAGAATTTATTAATTTATATTCTGTCACGGTAGCTGTAGGTATTTTAGTTAACGGTCATTTAAAAAGACCCTTAACCGCCTGTTTAAATCTTAGGCAGGTTTGGTGACATTTGCTAAAAAAACCACATTGCTAAATCACAAATGCTAAATAAAATCATGTTACCTGTATAACTAGTCAACTTCTTAAGTTTGCAATATGAATATCGAGCGTGAAGGATCAAGTTTGTTTTCTTCAAATTTTTGTTAAAATCAAAACCGATTCCTTTCAATTTTCCCAAAAAGAAAAACGTTTTCCTTTCTTAGCAATTTTAATGGGAGGAAATCTTTTTGCTTTTAAAGAAAATTGGAATGAAACCAAGTTGCTTCTTGCAAAAACGGGAAGGAAATTAATTTTATCCTTCACTCTCGATATGTCTTAAAAAATTCCTAGTATTAGTTAATATTTCTGAAAAACATATTACTACCCATGCGTAGAGTAAATTACTCACCAAACTCTGTAGCTTCAGTCTTTTGTCATTTGTATACTTTAAAATAATAACTTGACAAGGGGAAACCCCTTGGGGAAACTGGAGACTCCTTATTTACAACTTGTACCCATGAAGAAAATAACCTCCTTTATGTT
>CATKUY010000443.1:0-96965 GCA_949802685.1 Dicyrtomina minuta | reverse complement strand
TAAGATTAGTTTGTTTTTACTTCAGTAATTATATAATATCTAAAAGACTAAAACCATAAGTGTTCCATATGATATTAATCTACCATTCGATTTTCTTTCAACCGAAGTGTGTTCAAAGATCACCGTTTGCGCGATTAAAAATAACAGATGTGAAATCTCCAGCGTAATTAACTGTTGATTTTTCATACAACTGCAATTATATTAGTATTGTCATAACTATGACCATGTACTATTTTTCTTCGTAGTACTTGTTTGAATCTGATTAATTAATTTGGACGCATTTTAATTCAATCAAAATATATCACATCAGCGGAGTAAAGTCCCACTAATTAGAGTACGCTAATTATATCTTACTAGTTGTCGTAATTTCGATTTCCATTTTATATATATATATATATATATATATATATATATATATATAAATATGTTTTCAAACATTCAAATTTTTTTTAATGGTCAATACGGCATTTGTACACGATCTAGTTGTTAGGGATAGTCTGTCCAGACATTGAGTGTGGTTTCAGTTTGACGTATTCGTTGCATTTTTTATAAACAAATTTTTTTTTCCCCTATACTGCGTTTCATCTCAGCTTTGTTTTAAACGTTTCCCTCAGTCGATTTAGTGTGTCGATTCATAAGCATATACGTTAGCATTACAAAACGTCGTCCAACTTTCGACATTGTTGCCTAATAGTCCTTTCGGTTATTTTTTCTTTAACGATCGTCCAGCTTTGAACATCGTTGCCTCATGGCTGTTTAAGCTATTTTCTCTGTAAATATCTTCCAGTTTTATCCAATGTTGCCTCAGTTCCTTTTTTGCAAATATCGTCCAGCTTTAGACATAGCTCCTCCAGCATTTTTCCACGCTCAGGATTACTACCTTTATTCATTGTTATACATTTTTTAACACCCTAACCGGTCGTTTTTCTTTATATTCTGAACATTTTTCAGTGCCTTGTTTATTTAGTTCACTCCGTTGTCCAGCTTTTCTATTTAAAAACATCTCCAATCTATTCACAGAATATATCTTAGTAGCTCTGCTGTTCCTCTAATTTGAAACGTTTTTACGCCATTCCACATATTAGGTGAGTTTCCACACAAATCTATCATTATTTTCGCCTGCTTCGTTGTTCACACCTTAGCCTTGCGATGTTATAATTCTTCTTTTTTTGCCTAATCATTTTTAATTTTTTACCTACATGGCATTTTTGCGTTTTCAAAAATCCATGATTCATAGTCTGTATCCTATCTCCCAGCAATTTTCTAACGTTCCCATCTATCCGTGTAGTTTAATTTATAAGGGTCCATTAAAGTGACCGACCATGTTACATATCATTACTCATTTATAAGTTCATACGGTGAACACCCTGCGGGCTCCACAGCGCATAATTTCAATTCCTTTAATGTTTTACATATTACAATTACACTGGCATTGGATATCTTCCATCTACCTCATCGTCCAGTTTAGATATTATACCCATATAACAATCTTCTTACCCTGCTACTTAAGTCAGAATAAAGCGCTGCGATAAGTTCATCCTCGTTACGGAACGCGTAGTCCATCATTTAGTATATATATATATATCACCTAAGCATCGTCCAGCTTTTTCCTTTATTGGATTCTAAGCGTCGTCCAACTTTGTCTCTTATCATATTCTAACAATAGTCCAACTTTTCCCTTACTTTACAATTAGTTTCTAAACGTCGTCCAGCCTACCTCCTTATACGATTCCATACATAGTCCTGCCTTTCATAAAAATGGATTCCTTTAGTTGCCCACGACGAACTTCGGTCCACAGTACTCAGCTTCATAGCCTTAGGCAGACTAGGATTCCTGTAAAATCTCAAACACACACTTACCATCCTTACCACATGAAATTCTTGCTCCCATCCAGCATCTGCCTCACGCTCCAGGTTTAATCAGCCACGAATCTCACATTACGTATGATACTAGTGTTATGTTATGGTCCACTGTAAAGCCAGAATGATAGTACATTAATATGCTTTAATCGCCCTCAGTAATCCGTTTCCTGTTAATAATTATTATGATTTTCTGTGCGTAACTTTCGCCACAAAACCGTGTATGCAAACCCCTATTCCAAAAAGGCACATCCAGTGATATTCACAAAAAATTTTTTTTCTCAATCATATTCATAAACTTGAATATATACTTTAATCACACGATGTTTTCATTTTTTTTTACCCCTTAAGTCGTTTCTGATTCATGTTTACAAAAGGTACATATCTGTTTAGTGTTCCCACGGCAGGACCCGTTCGATCCTCGGTAGCTAAGTAACATACACCAATTATTAACATTATTATTGCATTATGATTAGTTTTAAACCTGCGAAATACGTATTTCATTATCCTATTCCATTTGGCACTTCGTCCCTCTCTTTTATCACCTGATTAACATTTATATGGCAATAAGCTCGTTGAGGTAAAAATCAGTTAAACTAGATATACATGGTTTTCATCAAATAGTAGTATTTAACTAGGCACAAAATGGGTATTAAGTTTCATTATATCGAGTATTTTATATGGTTCAGTCAGTTATGTTGCTATTTCCAGTGTTTCAGACCATCATTGTTTTCTCCAGCTTATGATAACCAGCTCCACACCACAATTCTTCCAGCTCCTCTCGGGTACTCCACCCGCTAATCCTTGGTTCGTTTCTTAAAATACAAAAAACATACCATTTTTTTTAAGTCTCTTTTACGGATAATTCACTGTCGTTCATTTCCGCGGCTAGTTTAATCTCACGGTTCCATAACACCACACCATATCAGTCTAAACTTTTATTCCACCCATTTTCTTCGCAGTGGCCTCACCATTTCTTATTATGAAGCGCCAACAGCTCGTCCAACACCGGCCCTGGGTCCAAGTTATGGACGTCTCTTCCAGATGGCTTCCGTGCCCTAGGAAATTAGTAAACTCAACATTATTCCACTCATATGTATAGTATTTCTGGTCCTTTATCTCCATATAGATATCAAAATAGCTAGTCGTATCTGCAGTTCTTACTTATGCAATTGTTTCCACTCTGCTCGATGTTCCTCGAGGGGATCATCTCGCAATTTCCGAGTTAGTAAATCCTGCCTATGTTTACCCAACAAGTGGGTATACTGGTCCTTCAGGTCCACTCGATCCTCACAATAGGGACACTCTAACTTTGGTGGACATTTCCATTCTCCCTCCTCAGTGTGTTGCCTCACATGAGTGAAATTGACAAGTGTCATATGCTTTGTTGTCTTTTTATCACATGGAGAAACCTTACAAATAATTCTAGCAAAATGCCCAGTTAGATGGATATTACGCTTAGACCTATTGTTCCAATACACTGTAGCGCATCTTAGATCCAATCCACACGTAAACACTTTGCCCTTCGGTTTCCTTGGTCCGCGTCGTTTAACGATCCTTTCTGGAAGTTTTTTTTCAATCTCGACATTTTCTTCGGACTCCATGTCACTACTCAAGTCTTCGACTGTCATCTCCGATTCTTCCTTCAATTTCATGATTTCCCTAGTTAAGGCTTCCTCTTCATCTATATCAAATTCAATATTCGGACTTTCCACAAATTCCATTGTTGCCGGGTCTTCTGGATCGTCCTGAATATCATTGGAAACATCCATCGCTGTTTCGTCCATCTCCATTCCATCTTCGGATTCTTCGCTTCCCACCAAATCCACTTGTTCGATCCTATCATCCCTATCCTGCGAATCATCCGAGTCACTTAGAGTCACCTCTTCAATCTTCTCCGACATGTCATCACTCTCATGAGTGTCAGTACCTCTTTCTATCTCTCGTGACTCGTCGACCTCTGCCTCTTCTACCCAATCCATATCAGCCTCCTCATCTGTAGTATTGCTTACCACTTCTAAATCTTCATCCAGTTTGGTTTTATCTTTTAATGCTTCCGCAATACTTTCGACTCCTACATCTGTAACCAGATTACTTGTCTGGTAGCCATTTTCATTCTCGATTGAACAACCATTCATATTCCCCTCCGGTTGTTTCTTTTCCGACATTTGCGTCTCTTCAGTTACTTCTGTTAAAACAGCCGCCAATTCTTCGACAGTCACCACCAGCGTTGGTGACGCGCCTTTATCGGGTTCTTCATTATTATTTTTTGCAATATTTTGTTCAACTACGATCTCAGTTTCATCAGTACTAATAATCTTGAAGTAATTATGATCCCAGCATCTTTCTTGATATCCGGATTCAGCACTTGACGTTTCCTGGTTATCCTGGCCATTTTTGTTCACTGGTGAACTTTGCTCTTCAGCAATTACGCTAGGCGCTTCGTTTTGTGGTGCGACATTCGCCCATGAGATACCTAGAATCTCTTGTGGACCTCGCGGATCTTCGTCAAATAATTCATTGGACAACACACTTTCCGCCATACCATGTAACTCTTCATCCACAATGTTCGCGTTATTCTCCGCTACGGGTTTTAATGGAGTACTACACTCCGTACGAATCATCAATCCCGCGGCTGTTAAACGCGTAGTTTCTAAAATCAATATCTCATTTTCTTCATCTATTTGAGGCTCTTCAAGTAATCGGTTTTCATCCAAATCTCCAGATTCAACTATATTGTTCTCTTCTGATATTTCCGCTCCTTCTTTCTCCCACTTTACACGGATGTAGTCACCCCGCACGGTGACCATGGCCGAATCTCGATCAACTCTACATTGCTCCATCTCCTTCGTTTTGTCTACATTCGTCATTATTCTCGTCATCTCTTCTACCGACTCTTCAATCTCCGGTGTCGGAGCTTGTTTTCCCGAATCGGTTTGCCTGAGGATGGAGGTCTTCACTGAAGATTGCTTCCGAAAAGCTCCTTCGGGGCTGAACGTTACTTTTCAGCTACTACTCGTCAGGCTAAAATCCCAATTTTGTTTAGGTCTTTTTACTACTTGTTCAAGATTCGTCACCCTACCAACATTCTCAGTAAACGTCGGGAAATCTTTTTCGTGTAGTTTCACGCTTTCATTCGATCCACTTGATTCTTCAAGCATCCTTTGTTCGTATCTCTCCATACTATAACTCGTACTTGTTAACTGTTCTTCTTCACGAAACAGCAAGAAGGCTGGGAATGCTCTTGGTTGATACCAAGTCTCAACGTCGGTTATGGGATATGCCTTCCTTAGATAATCCCCTTCTCGCTTCTGAGAATTTGCAGGATACGTCCAGTACGCCTGTAGATCTCCATGTAGATTTACTTCATCCCCAAACGCAACAATAATAGTTCGTGACTCAGCCTTCTGGGAACTTTTCCATTTACGCACAGCCGGTCCACTAACGGTTTTCATATCCGCCACGATATTATCCAACAAGTTCGGCAAACTACCTAAGCTCCATTCCGGGTATAACGGTGGATGGTCGCGCTCATAATAACACCAACACATTGCAGCCCAGGTGTCCATTTCAAAGGATACCCCCAAATCATCTGGCTCCGTGTATAATTTCGGTCCCATACGGTTTTAATGTTGTCGTAAACCTTTCTTCAGTAAAATATCATAGACCGCGACTGATACATACGGAATCGGCACAATTTCTGGGTAAAAAGTAAACATCAACCCTTTGGTCGTTTTTCGAATTCGTCGAATTAAGGAAAACGCATTGCCTCGACGACATTTTAGTGTATATAGCGAGATTCCTAATATTCTCATCCGACAGCTTCGAAGTATATTCTTACAATACGCCATCATAGTGAAACATACAGTTAGTTCTGAACAACGATCGAGTTCATCCTCCGTCAGTTCTAATTCGCTATGAAAATTATAAACAACAATAATCAATCCCATATCTCTTTTACTTATATACAGTCAAACACATTTTCTACGACAATCATTAGTATTGACCAGCATACCTAGGGTCGATAATTACCATCGGTGTACCTTCTACAATGATATTTTCTCCATTCTTGGTTTGTTCAACCCTGTCCTCTCTCAGAAATCCCCATCCCAATAATGAGATCCCAGTACAGTCAACTCTGTCCTCACTCGTAATTTTTTTACGAATTCCTTTTAGACGGTCGTACTTGCAGTAATGCCATCCCTTAATAGTGTGCAAATTTTTTATAGTCCACCAACTGCTAACCGCCTTACACCACCAAGCTGTTTCTTTGACACAAACGATTTCCTAGAATAAGGATCCAGGTCATGATGACTTACAAATCTACTATTAATGTTCATGTATCAGTCAAGTCACGATTATAATCTGCCAGTAAACTAAAATACTAATTACCCCGTTAATTATTCTGGTACTAGGGACTACGATTAAACCATCCTGTTCCTTTTTGTCGTCCTGTTTACGGATGTCTACAATGGATTTATCTTCCTTCGCCTCGATTTTTTTCCGCTTTGATGCGTTCTTTTTCAATTCTACATATAACGATTGATTTCAAATTTATTATATTTTTGAGCTGCTTTCAAATAAAATACCATAACTAATTTGGGTAGTCTTCCTTAATCAACTCACGGGTCACACGAAAAATCAAGGTACACATACATTATCAATTTTTAGTTCACCGTAAAAAATTCTTTGGCACGAGTATCTCGATTACTGTTCTATTTCATGATGGATTTTTTAGTATATTTCTGGTTATTAGGTACGGTAGGTGTCCCAATGGATAGTATTTATTTCATACATATGTTTGCACAAATTAAACACTATCCATTCAGATAACGCTCCAGTCCCATTTAAACATTATGTTATTAGATATTTTTTTTATATATATATTTTGCGTTCATGAAAATAATCGTTTCGGTGGGAGGCACTGCAGATTCAAAACTCTCTAAGCGATATTGCTTCGGCAGTGTCTCTTATTTTCGTTTCCTTTTTCATTACGCAGCTCTGTAAAAGCTCTGTAAATTGGTGTTCCCTGTAAATAAAATGTATTCCACTCGTATTCTTAATTGTTTTTCTTAAGTATTCAGATATTTTTTTTCCTTAGCCTCATTTCTTTAGAAAATGTCCATATTTTTTTTTACAAAGTATTTTACCCCATTTTTAGCTTTTATGCACATTGATTTTTCTGACCCGGTAGTTTTTCTCATACAAATATCCATAAAGTCAACACTCAGACAGTCGAGCGCATTCTAGTGGTCTACTAGACTACTTCAACGTGCTCCACTGTCGGGTTACTTCTGTGGTTCCATTATGAATACTGTACGGTTCACAACAATCGTCCAACTTTTTCTAACTATACATCTACCAAGATATATTCATGGCGTCGACATCTAGGTAAATTTCAAATAACTATAAACTTGGTATTCCTACCTCGTCCAAACTCATAATTATTTCCCTGTCAAGAGAATTTTTTCTTCACGAGTTACTATCTATAATCCACGCTTACCTGTGGAATAGTCTATCCTCTCCACGAGGACAATTGGTCCGTCGTCCAATATTTCCATGTCCTCTAGCGATTTTTTCAGTCATAAATCATATCCACGCACGTAATCCGTCATGCTCCGCAGACACACTCAATCGAAACAAACAGTCTATCCATGTGTTCACCCTATGTCATTTTTGTTGTAGTACCACCTTACTATTAAGTTATTGTCGTTCACTCATAACAACCTTTGTACTGCCAGATATTCACAAATTGTTATATGTATGTATATGTTTATGCGTTATTTAAATATATTTATATACTATACTTATGTACTATGTATCACACCTTGTTATGTAATAATGCCTTTATGATATGATAATTTGTTCTCTGATATGTATCAGGCAATATAATCTTACACCACAAACATTGTAATATTATTTAAGTTAGAAGAGAATGACTCCGGGCACTTGGTCTCCAGTGCGTATCCAATCTGTAACTAACTACATCCGTTTACTCCGTGTCATTTAAAAACATTTCCATCCAGTGATTTTTTTCCAGTTATGTTTATGTCATGATATTTGTATGTACTTATATAAGCTCGGAGACCGAGCTTCCTGAGGCAAGAGTTATTATATTATACGTATTTTACAAATACGATAATATATCACTATAGCCCGTATAGTTACGCACTCAAACCAGAAGTGCGTCAACGGGGTCATGTTGACGGTATATAAGCTGTATGTACAGCAGGGATCAGGATCATTAGGTACGGAGACTCTCTGCGTTCAACACACAGAGACAGAGATAAGAGTGAGAATACTAAGAGATACAAAAAGTGGAAAAAGTCAACGGTCGTCCAGCTTGAAGTAAGAAGATGAGGAGAGCCGAGAGGTTCTTCTCATCCACTTACTACCAACAAGAATACATACAGTTAGTAGTCAAGCCTTGAAACATAGAAAGCTCATTTTTAAATACAATCCTCGGTACCACTCCTTAAGAACGTACAGCAAGTACATAATAAGTGAATAAAAAGAATACAACACTTTTACATTACAACTCCGCATCCTTCTGCTCATTTATTCGAACATCCATGGCTCTGTCCTCGGAATTCCGGAGGAGTTCCTGAAGTTGCCCGACTCGTGCATTTATTCATAAACACTATAAGGGTTGGGAAGCTAAACAGCACGAAAGGCGAAAGGACACCATTTAACACTCCATAGTGAAGCATGGAAAACCTTCAGTTTGAGTATGAGACTGAGACTGTCGTCCGTCTCAGCTCCTAGCATCCAGTTCCTTCTACAGCCAAAGCATGTAGTTCCCGCAACCCTCATCCCACGTTCGTCTCCAGCAGCACCAACTCAGCAATGGTCCACACTGTTTTGGCTCACTCCTTCGTATTCCTCACGGAGACCTGGACGACTACTATTCTCACCATAAATTGAGAGGGGAAATTCAATTCCCACTCTCTCATTCTACTCCAGCCCTTCCAAGAGAATAAAGTCCAGGCTCTCATATTATTCCCACTCACTCAATTACCAACTTGCCTCAGAGACGGTGAGGAATCGAGGAAGTCGTCAATAACATTACTCTAGAATTAAATAACAGAAGGTATGTATGATTTAAGAATACCTAGTTGGTAGTGAGTGGATTAAGCTCGACATGCAGTTTGTTGTTTACAAACAATCCGTGAACTAAATACTCGCGCATCAAACAAATATACATATGCATGCTGTAAGTATAAATTCATATATTATAAGAATGTACATGCATCATCATTCCACATGCTCATACTTAGCATTTAATAAAGGCTTATAGAAATGTATAACTTATAATTTAATCTAACATTATAATAATACTTAACCTATGATGGTACGTAGTGTGTGTGCGTTGAGACATACCTATGAGTAATACCTTGTACAAAAGTACTTATATATGTATGTCTTAATACAATCATAATCATAAATTGTGCGTGCAGCCGGAGTATAAGTTATACCTCTTCTATCCTGTGTATACGTATTTGGTTAGAAGTTACATTTGTAATTTGTAATACATTGCATTTGTCATGATACCGTACATACCATATCATGAGTTTTGTATAATATTAGTATACGATGTTATGTAAGCAACAATACAAATGTAGTTAGCTTCAGTGCGAGAGGCACATTGAGCTGACCAGTGCAGTATCACCATCCAACAAACAACTACCTACTTAATAAACCCAACTACTAACTACTACTGTCTACAACTTCCACATACTGCACTCATTACATTCATACGTTTGTTTATCTACTCACCCGCATTTTACATTAACCTCAACTAGCCAAGTCACCCTTACCAACTACGATTAAGTTTCTCCTCAGGAGCTTAACACTGGCGGAAAGTGCGGGTTTTTAGCTTTTCAGTTAAAATAACGAAACTTATAATTTTAAAACTAATTTAACGCTAATATTATTAAACTGTAAATTACCAAAGAAACCATAAATAATTAACACTAAAGTGGTTCAGTGCGCCATTGTGACGAAACCCACTGATTTAAATAAAATAAATTAAATTAGGTAAAAAGACAGAAAACAAAGACTATATTTTTATGCATGAGTTAAGTGCAAATGTTAACTGCTTGTAAAATAGTACAAAAAAAACTCAGAGACAAATAAAAGTGAAGTGCAAGCGCCCTATAGCGCTCCACATCTATCAACACAGATACTAGCCAACGCTATAGCACCACACTGTTGCAGCCATCCAGATTATATTCGACTTGTACATTTACATTTTGGTGAATACGTGTGTGATGAGACAATATTAAGAACCGAATGCGTTGAGCAATACCCGTTTTTACGGCTACCGTTACATCAACTTCCATCAACACCCAGACTTTCTAACCTTCCAACTCCGCGGCTGCCAATTATCGACACCCCAGTAAATCACAAGAGGAGTGTACAAAGACGATTTGAGAGACAATTAGACGAGACAATCCAAGCGTTGGACGACAACTTACAAGAGTGCTCAGACGACACCTTTTCCTCTGGAGCCGGGATCTTACATCAGCTGAAGCCCTTTCACCAGAGCTTGTTGACACATCTATTATTCAAGAGGATTTCAACCCTGTCTAGCCACCAACTCGGGGTTCCAGCTCAGAGGAGTCATCACCAGATCAGGTTCAGCCGGAGCCACAAATTGAGTATTCTGAAACATCACTAAGAGAAGAGCTCGACCGTGCAACCCAATCGGAGCAACCACCTGTTGCAGACCCTAACCTACTACCTGACCTCACACTCTCGTCAAATACGGTATGTAAAAATTTTATTGCTAACTCCGAGCATCCGTTAGATGAAGCAATAGCAGTTAAATCACACGAGCTAGAAAATTTAGTAGACTCTGACACCGAGAATCCAAAAAAGAGAAAGCAAGCAGGATCATTCCCTCAATTACATTTTGTCAAAACAAGCAAAGTCAAACTAGCTCTATCACCTGAATTACAGAAAGCAAAAAGACGCAGAGCACAAAAAGACCTACTAGCACAATTATACAGTAATTTTGAAGAGGACAAAGTGGGCCATTTTCGACTATTTGACGACAAATTTTTGATAGAAACAAGAAGTTTTCCTAAAAAAGTCAGGCAAATGGCATTTAAGAAACCCAACCTGCCAATGCCTACGTATAATAAACCTGTATTATACACTCGCGAATTTACCGACTTTCAAACTGAATATACTAGCTACATTACAACCACAGAAATGACAATAACTCCTAGTAAGCAACTTTTAAGAATAGCCATTAAAACCTCAGCTGTGCAAGATTGGCTTAGCCTGAACAAAGCAACTATCAACGACGACAAGACAACTTTAGCAAATATATTTATAGCTTTGTTAGCTGTCTGCTCCACCGTCAGAGACCCAGCTGTGTCATTTATTGAGCTATTTAATCAAAAACAGCAGTGCACAGAAACATCAAATGCATTTTAATTGCGAATTCCAAACGCTTTAGGAGACAATTGGGCAACCGTACCTGTAGCACAGTTATTACAGGTGATCATAACCAACTTACGCGAGAAAGTCAGGGAATTTATACGAGTACAAGTTCAGCCTACTTCAATTGAAGAATTAGGAGCATTACTTATTTAATTTGACGCAAAAGATCAGTATGAACCAAGAAGGGCAAGCATAAAACAAGAAGTTGCAACCGTGACGTCAGACCCCAACATTGAAGCATTAAAACAGACTATTGCGAAGTTAACAGCCAAAGTCAAGCAACTGACGACACACCAACCACCACGTCAACAAAATACCAACCAGTCATGTATATGTATGTATGTATTTGTGTATTGAGATATTCAACCAGTTTGGCGGTTATGATCTCACACGTTAATAAAGTATTGCTATTTGATATGGGATAGTGTAGACAAGTACAAACTTGCCACGTTAATCCTACATCGCAATTCTTAAATTCTATGGATAGTCGCGTGTGAAACTGCAGACCTTTATTGCAATCGTATATTAGGCTGCACACCTGCAGCTTTCTTAATCAAGCTTCCAGCTTACGCCGAGGAGTAGTGGAATTCTATGACGAAATAGTTGAGGGTTATCAGGCCCCACCTAGATCGAATTCGGGGAATGCACCAACCCCGCCTTCCACAACTCTATCGAGAGGGACCAAAAGGCGACGCTTGTAGTTCTTGGACGGAAAAAGGAGTGGAAAGTAAATGTATTAAGATCATGTGCAACCACACATAGAACAAGTAGGCAGGCAGCTCCACCATTAAGAACCCAAATAATTCCGTCCCTGGTAGTAAACTACCACGAATACTATATGGACTTGCTCGTCTATATAATCTCTCAATCCACCTCTGTTCACCTTTCCCACCAACAATTAAGCCCTATCTTCGTCTCAATCCCAGTCCAGAGCGTGTCCGGCTGGCCCGGCTCAGTAACAGGATAGTGCGCTACACTACACTACCGAGCCACTGAGCCAGGTTAATACCAACCAGTCAAATCATTGGGGACCTTCAAATCCATCGAGACGTCAACCCATAGATTGGAGCAACATGAATTGCTATGTATGTCATCAGCCAGGGCATGGTCCAAGAAGATGTCCTTAGAACCAAAATCAACAACAAAATCAATTGGCAAGAGGAAACCGCAGCCAAAATAATTCCCAAAGGACGCAATCTCAAACCAACAATCCCATCAAAACTAACAATTTTGTCAGGGAAATTATAACGTTAACCAAAACCAAAACCAGAGCGGAAACAATAACAACTCAAACAATCCCAACTCTAAAGGACGGAATTTTATTCCCAACTTTGTTCATCCTAATGCTATTGCAAATCAAAACATCAACAGGAATTACTCATCTGCCCCACCACGCAATAACTCAAACCAGGGAAATCAACAACATTTAAACCACTCAGGCGGACGACTAGGCTGAATCGTTCGTCGTTCAATACAAGGTAGCCGGAAAAAAACAACAATAATTTTTATAGATTTAAGTGCAACAGTAGTTCAACAACAGGGAAGAGTGAGTCAACGCAAGTAGTTTTCGCGTAAACATGACATTCCTGCGACAACAACTATTCAAGCAATCACAACACTAAGAGAGAATGAAGGCTTATCTTCAACTTTGTTTCTTGATACAGGAGCAGATTGCTTAAAAATTAGAGAAAATGTAGCAAGAAAATTGGGAACAACAATTTGAATGACCAATGACATCAGCATCTGTGACTACGGCCAACACCCAATTCGTGTTAAAGGGAAAGCAGTAGTCACTATACAAATAAATAAGCATCCAATTACACATAAATACAGTCGTTCAAGAATCTAAACATTAAATACTAATAGGTGAAGATTGGTTCACTAAGTTTAGTGTAGTTCTGAATTTCATAGACTGCACCATGTCATCTGCCAAGTGCGCACTGACTCCAAGGAGCACCAAAATTCAGAAAACCTGGAAAGACGGCGAGATGCTTTTGACGATCACGCTAATTATACGCAACAACAAACCCAACCACAACAGACAACTCAACCTGAATTTTATAGAAAAACAATTACTTTGTGACAACACAAACCTACCCAAGTCGGAGCCCTTAAAACTAGAAAAATGAAACGCACACAAGTAGTGCAACTACATGCATCTGAAAAATCAACAGTGGAACCAAATTCAATGGCAAATATTCCCATTTATGTTATGTATGGGTTGCGAGAATTGCGACAGGTTTCTTTTAGTGCTATTTTTAAATGCAACAAAGATTTTAAAGGGCTGGTCATACCTGAATATTTAGTTTCTAACAACACAGAATTCATGCGTGTAATAAATTTTACAGAGGGAGCAATTACTATTCCAGCAAAGGCTGTCGTCTTTAAAGCAGAAATTACTGACTATAAGATGCTGGAGTTTCACTAAATCATCACTATAAACACTGTTACAGATTTAGGCAACCAGGCACAGACCAGCACAATACCTATCTATACAGGGGAAGAATTAGAAAGAGAAGTGAGCAAGGTTGCTTTTGCTCCAACATTTAGCCCAGATGACTTGAAAAAATACCGAAATTTAGTAACGACCCATCAAAAAGCATTCATGTTTAGCCGTACTCCTATACGCGCCTATTCAAATGCCAAGTATAAAATCAAAATAAAGGATTTAACACCATTTCAAATAAGATTTTTTTCACAATCAGAAGCTCAGCATATAGATATTAAAAGGCAAATACAGGAACAACTGAAAGACGGAACCATTCGAGAATCAACATCAGAATTTTTCAGTCCTTCATTTTTAGTAAAGAAAAAATCCCCTGACCCTGCAAAACCCCAGTTCAGAGTAGTAAACGACTATTGGCAATTAAATTCTCAAACTAGATCTCATGTATTCCCTTTACCTTTAATTAACAACATCGTTCATCGTTTTAAAGGGAAGAAAATATTCTTAGCACTAGATTTACAAAGTGGCTATAATTAAGTGATGCTAAACGATGAATCTATTCCACTCTCAGCGTTCAGCACACGCCACGGACACTACAAATGCCTTAAATTAAGTTTTGGTATGTCCAATGCACCCAAATTTTTCAGAAGAATGATGATCCAGCTACTAGAAAACCTACAATATAAGAAAGTGCTCCATTATCTTGACAATATTATTGCACCAAGTAAGGACGTGAATTACAACATAAGTACATTAAGCAAAGTCTTCTAACGACTCATGGACAACAACCTACGCCTAAAACCATCAATACCCGAATATGTGGACATTATTAGAAAAATTAAACTGCCCAAATTAGTCAAATTGCTACAGTCGTTTTTAGGAAGCATTACCTTCTATAAAACTTTTGTTTCAAACTTAGCTAGCATTGCAAAACCACTCCAAGCTTTACTAGTCAAGGACACACCATATGTATGGAGCACGGAATGTCAGGAAGCATTTAAAAATCTAAAGATAGCCTTACTTCAGCACCTATTCAAGCTCATTTTGATCCAGCGCTACCTACCACCTTAAGGACGGATGCCTCCACCGAAGGCCTTGAAACTTGCCTGTTTCAAACCCATGTGTTACCAAACGGACAACAAATGGAAAAAATTGTAGCATGTATTTCAAAAGCCCTGACCAAGGAGATAAAGAACTACCAGGTTCCTATTTTAGAGATAGAAGCAATAGTATGGGCTCTCAAAAAATTCTCTTATTTCCTAAAAGGAATTCCCTTCGCAATGCAAACAGACAGCAGCACACTTCCATCCTTACTCACATCTGAAAGGAAACCTATGACTCCTAAACTGTTCCGCCAGGCAATGGTCCTGGCCGAATTCAACATAACAAATCTGAGTCATCTAGCAGGGAAGCTTAGTTTTCTTCCTGACCTACTATCCAGAGCAGCTGTGTCTAACATGGACCTTTCCATATGGAACATCACAACCGAGCCGATATCGGAACAAGATAGAATATTTATGCAACAACAACGAGAGGATCCTGAGCTAGCATCTATCATTCATAGACTAGAGAATGGCATATCAAATTCCAATAATTACATTTTAATCAATAGAATTTCATTTTCTAAGTGTTCGAACCCGCGAGGAAATTGGCCACTTTTTATGCCCAAATCGGGTCGAGCCCACGCCCTGCATTACCTACACACGATAGAACTTGGAGGCCACCTTGGAATTAAGAAAACCCTTCACAAAGTACACCAGCTAATATTTTGGCCAAAGATGAAGGATGACATTAAAGGGTACATAGGGACCTGCCACCAATGCCAGTTCAACAAAACACCTCGGATTAAACCAGTGGGGCTTTTTCAGTTCATTGAGATTCCTACTCAGCCGTTTGAACGAGTTCAGATTGACTTTGCGGGACCGATTTCTACTTTAACTTCTCAAAACCGATTCATCACGCACGAGATAGTCGCAAAGTTTGGAACTCCAAAATACCTTGTCAGATAACGGAAAATCTTTTTTGAACGATACCATCCTTAAGCTTAATCAAATTCTTGGCGTTACTCACATAACCTTAAGCCCCTACATGGCTCGGACCAACAGAGCAGTGGAATCAACACATGACGTCCTGATGGAGATGATTCGCTCGTATGCTATGAAAAATAAGCGAAAATGGGACCAGGCAGTACCATCATTGAAATTTGCCTTTATTCCTCTGTACACTTAACTACAGGACAAACACCATTCTTTGCTCTATTTAGCTGGGAACAAAGACTACCTATCGACTCTGAATTTCCGTTTTTAGCGGAGGAACAGACTATAGACTTTCATCAGCATAGCCGTGATGCTAGGGAAATGGCTAAGTTAGCAATTGAGCACGAACGGTCTAAGTGGGCTGCGATGTTTAATACCAGTAGACGCAAGGAAAAATTTGGAGTCGGGGACCTAGTATTGTTACGTAATAAAGAACGTGAAAAAGGCACATCTAAAAAATTACTTTCTATTTTTGTAGGCCCATATCTAATCACTGAAGATGTTGGACTCAATAACTATAAATTGAAAGGGCGCCATAAGTCTAAGCTAGTCCATTTTAACGTAAATATTGAGAGACTTTGACCGTATTATGTAAGGCGAGGCGAGATAATACCACCTAGGAGACCAGTCCGGCCGCTTGTTGATGATGAGGACAGACCTAGACCCACCAATGAGGAGGCTTTCTTAAGAGGACCACCCCACACGCTGGCAGATTCGGGCCTGTCCTCTTCCCCGGAACCGAAACCCCCTATTCTTGCTCCTCCGTCGCCTATACCAACAACGTCCTCCTACTACAACTCTCAACCACCACAACTTACACAGCAATCTACTTTAAAGTCTACAACGACAACGCGGAGCCAAAAATTAGCTGCTCAACCGATTTTAAATTCAAATCAACCTAGACGTAAACCAGGAATGCCAAAGGTCTCTCAAAATATTAATTTATTGGATACGATAAACGACAAGTATATAATAAATAAAGACAATATCTGTAGACTTAAAAGTAATAATAGTGGCTAAGCCATAAATTTTTAAATATATTTTTAAATTTTTAAATGACTGGCTATTTTTATATAGAAACAAATTATCAAGGTGGGTACTAGTATCTGACAGTATTTCGCTACTTTTTGGTCTATTTATCCAACGCAGACACTCCAATCACTCCAGCTAGTACCAAACGGTTGCTGTGTCTCAGTGACTATTCACTGCAGGGCCGAATTTCACCCGGGATTTAGCAAAAATTGTGACAATTAAAATAAAAGTCGGCCCCATTAAACAGGGGGACAGAATAGTCGAGCTAGGTTGTGAGTGCGTTTGGAAGGTCAGTCCTGTTTTTGCACATATTGTGTTAGAACACGGATCGCTCTGAATTTAGTTAATTACTATATTTATATTTTATTTTTATTTTATTAAAATAAAAAGCTACAAAATTGTCTTTATTTTGTACATACTTGACATTCAATAAGTAAGTTAATCTTTAAAATAGTTATAATTTTTATTTTGATACGAATGGTCACTATTGATACTCCATAGAGGTAACATCCTTTGCTATATAACTTATTTAGTTATTTTGATTTCATGTCTGTATTTAATTTTGACTAGGTACGTTATTTGCAATAACTCAGGACAAGTTACTACCCACCTAAGTATACCATAGTTAAGAAATGAAACTTTATATTAATTAAAACTTACTAAACTAATTTAATTTGTGTTCATATTGTTTGTTTTTTTAAAAAAACAGGTTGGTTTGCTTATTCTATTTTTGTTTTTAAATAAAATGTTGATATGTTTTTGTAATTATCAGAATACATACATGTAGAGATAGAAAGACACTGACAAGTTCAAGGTCAGTACCTTGACTTTGATCGATGGATGTACGCAACGTTAACAGGCTAAGCCATTTTTTGTTTTTTAACGTGAGTAGATTACCTAATAAGAGTTAAATAAGTTATTTACAGGGTTGGTGTGACCAAGCATAGCTGGAACGCAGCAGAGTGCCCAATCGCCCCGCGACGAATATCCACCCTCCTTAAGAGCCTGGTACCACGACCATAGTTACAGAGATAGATATTATAGGGATAAAAAGAAAAGTCAGAATTAATTTGTTAAAATAGTTTAAAGTCATACATACATACTTAGTACATAGGCATAAATAAATAATTTTAAAAGTATATAATTGTTATTATTTGGTTTTGCTCACATTTTGACGTTTTCTGTCTTGCTGAGCTGAAAGAGTAACAAAATCTCTAAAAGGAAAGAAATTGATTAATTGAGGGATTTTTAAATTTAATAATAGTTATCTGTAATGATTTTTTCATACATTGTATTTTGATTTGAGTGTTGACATTATAAATAACTTTGCTACAATAATTTTGAGAATATGTACCTGGTAAATTGACGACACTGTTCAGTCTTGAACCCTGATGTCGGTTGTGTAAACTGGCCACTGACACCGCCGTCCTCTCGGGGCAGGTGCACTAAAACATTTAAATCAAAACTCACCACAACACATTTTGATTAGTAACACGGTTTTGATTTTTTTGTATTTTTACTGGGTGAAAAATATCTTAATTACAATTAATTTTAATTAAAGTTACTAAATTATAGTTAAAAAACATGTAATTTACCTAATTATCTTTAACACTTTAATTACGATCACTAAACTAATGTGGGTATCTTACTTTAGAATCAGAATTGGAAGGAACAGAATCCAAAAAGTATGTAGAATTGGAATAGATGAATTTTAAATGAATTTTATGTATGCATTTGCGACATGTAGTTTGTATGCGTATTGAATTAATACAATAATAGGCAGTTGAAAAATGTCTACGATTTCGCGCTTATGCTGCAGTTTTGCATTGCCACGTAATTTAAGCACTAGTTATTAGTGTAGACATAAGTACTGTATAGTTTAGCTTTATTATTTAAGTACCAGTAGACAGTAGTTACAGTTAATCGTTCCTTCTTATGAGGGCGATGTGTCATGATACGGTACATACCATATCAGAGTTTTGTGTAATATTAGTATACGATGTTATGTAAACAACAATACAGTTGTAGTTAGCTTCAGTGCGAGAGGCACATTGAGCTGACCAGTGCAGTACCACCATCCAACGAACAACTACTTACTTAATAAACCCAACTACTAACTACTACTGTCTACAACTTCCACATACTGCACTCATTACATTCATACGTTCGTTCATCTACTCACCCGCATTTTACATTCACCTCAACTAGCCAAGTCACCCTTACCAACTACGATTAAGTTTCCCCTCAGGAGCTTAACACATTGTTTTTCTATGTTGAGAATTTTATATTTCACTCACTTCAAGCTTACCCACGTATCTCTGTCATATGTCATAATTCTCGTAGAATCTGTTTTTATAATGACCAAATCTGTTGAAATACTATACAAATCCACTTTAAAAAGCAATAAAATCTGTTAGAATACTGTCACCATCTTTTTTAAATACAGGCGGAATATACTGGAAATAGTAGCAGTATCTGTTAGAATAGAATACTAACATAATCACCTTAAAGTACTAGCGGTATGTGTTAAAACACGTTCGCTATCTACTTAAAATACTAGCGGAATCTTTTGGAATACTGCTAGAATTTACTACAAATACTAGCGAAATATGTTATTATACTCAAGCAATTTCCTTAAACTGATGGCTAAATCTGGTATAATACTGACGGTATCTTCATGAAATACAAGCGAAAACTCCTGGAACTACTGGAAAAACCTATCAAAATACTGGCAGAAACTCCTTAAACTACTGGCAAAATCTGTTTAAATACGGACACAATGTGTTAAAATGCTGACAAAATGTTTTGAAACACTAGCGTACTATGTAAAACTACTTACAGAATCTACTTAAAATACTAGCGGCATCTGTTAAAATATTGACTTAATCTACTGAAAGTACTAACAAACTTTGGTAAAATACTGACAGAATAGTTACTAAATCTATTTAAAATACTGGTCTAAAATATACTAATCTATATACAATACTGTTAAAATCTGTTGTGCTACTGACAGAATCTCCTTTTAAATACTTATAAAATCTCTTAAAAACGCTTGCGGAATCTTCTTAAAATGCTAAAAAAATCTTTTGAGGAACTGACAGAATCTATGTAAACACAGACGGAATCTTGTAACAATGCTAGCGGAATATGTTTGAATACTGTCAAAATCTATTCAAAGTACAGGCGGAAGCTGTTTAAATAGGAACGAAATCTCCTGAATATACTAACAGAATCTCCTTAAACTACTAGGAAAATCTAGCTAAATACTAGCATATTCCTTTAAAATACAGGCGCAATTTGTTTAATACTGACGCAATCTTCTATAAGTAAGGGCGGAATCTGTTAAAACACTGACAAAGTTTCTTTAAATTACTGCGGAATCTGTTAAAATACTTACGAAATCTTCTAAAAATATTTACAAATCGCAATTAGCAAACATGCGGAATCTGCTAAAATAGAAAATCGGACCGAAGTAAATGCTGAGCTTACCACAAGTTGGTCTCATCACTAGGAAAAAAACTTGTTTGTAGCGAGGTTACAAAACTCCAAACTAAACCCTAAACAGTAATCTTTGGTGAAAACGGGCTAGGTACGAGCTATTCTGGCACTAGGAAGCCAAGTACAGGTGCTTCTGCTTCAAATCGGCTTGTATAAAATAGCTCTAGTAAGAGTGAGCTAGTTACGAGTGTTGATGACAAGATTCGACGGGTTGCGAGTGGTCCTGTTATAAGTTGCATTAGCACATGAAAATACTAGCTGGGAAATAGTGGATTCGTATCGAGTGGGAACAGCAGGAGCGATTTCGGTATGACTGGGTACTATAAAATTAGCGCTGGCTCGAGTGGCGCCTGTGCGAATTTCGCTGATTGTTGTTGGCTTATTCCACAGTAGTACATGATCGAAGTTTGCTAATTCATGTGGTATTTGTGACAGCAGCACAGGTACAAAACAAGGTAGGAGAAGTGCTGGTTCGAAAAGTACCTGTACAAAAACGATTGGTATACTTCAAGTTATGCTATTAGAGCTTATCTTAATAAAGTAAAGTATAAAACAAAATTAAATCTATACTATTAACTGCCAAATTGTATGTGTGTCCGCCATTTGTCATGGGTACAAAAAAAAATACAAATAAAATAAATAGGAATGCGTTGCTGCGACGGCAGCTCTATACTACTATATAGTCATACCCCCGTTTATGTTGACTTACTGATACCTTAAAGGCTATGACAACGGTAAGCATTAGGTGAAGGTTATGACAACAAAAAATTGAAAAAAGGTAAAGCATTTTTCATCCAAAGTTCAAAATTTTAGTAATTTATTTGTCATTACAATAAAACTTTTACTGTAAAAAAGTAACAAAAAAATTAAAATGAGTGCATGAGAGAGGGAAAAATTCCTATTCCGGGTCTCCCATGGCAATATGGTCTTTAGTATTGTATACAAAGAAGTACTGTAACTACAGGGAAAGAGCATTGTGTAACTACTATAAAACAGTCCATCGTATGTCTTTGTGTTTTAAACAGAGACTTTAAAATTCAATAATGTCTGTAGAAATAGAGTATACTTTATGTATGTTTACCAAAATGTTTAAATAGGAGTCGGAGGAGGTAAAGCCCAAAAAACTCAAGGGATGACATAAGGGAGACCTCTACAATCCACGTTGGTTTACCCTGGAAACACTATGCAGTGGCTGACGTCCCATTACCCTCGAACCTCAGGGGCTAATAGGCGGGTCCCCCCTATCAAATTCAACCCCCCCCCCCCCCTTCAAACAAATATTTCATTTTTGCCTCCTTTGGCACCCCCTCCCCAAGTCGCACTATAATGTTATTAAATTTTTTGTAGAATTGCAATAAAATTTATTTTGCAGAAATAAAATTTATTGTGATGAAATAAAACGAAACACAAAATTAAAATATAAAGACAAAACAGGAAAAAAATGGTAAAAACGGGCCTGTGGTCCATACCCAAGCAGTATACCGTGCCCGTACGGCATGGGTGTCGTACTTGTAACAGACGGAAAGGCTGTCAGTGCCCTACCCGTCCGGCGCATACACCTTGCCCAGGTTGTAAAGAGAGCGTAGAAGATGTGTAGCCACAAAGGGTAGGGTGGGGGTACCCTACCTGTAATAGACTGAAGGCGTGGCACAGGGATGTATGTATCTTTTGGGTTTCATATCGAGCACGCTCACAGTTTCGCAGTCGATAATCATTGGACCAGGCCGGTATCGACCCATTTCCATACCAATTAGAATAATTTGCTGTATGGAAATTTTTCATCTAGGACATACCCAATAAGTGGATTGTGCATGCACAGTCACGTGGATAGCCTTCGGCTTTTTCCGACTTAATGCTAATCCAGTGTTCGTCAATAGTTAACTTTATGACATGTAGCTCGTTTTTCACAAAATGAACTTTTTCACGAAAATCGTAAGCTCAAACGCGCTTCATCGCGCTTCGTAGAGCTTAGGTAAAAATCTTTCGAGCTTTGTTGAGCTTCATCGCGCTTCGTTGAGCTTGAGTTTTCGACTTTTATCTTTTTTCCACCTGCCAAATATGTCGACCCCCGACGATAGGTAAAATTTTTGGTCGTGCAATGTACTTTACTTTAAGGCTTTAACAAGTATTGATATGTAAAGGGTTATAGTGTATAATATATTAGAATATTAGTGTGCATACAATTGTCTTTTAAATTATATTTATTCAATGCAAGATTAGACGATTATTTGATTAGTTTAATAAAACATATTTAGTGTATATAAATATAAATAAATAAAGTTCAGTTTGTCTACAACAAATATCGAAATTTCTTGAATATGAACCATATACTTCTATACTTGTACTGTTTATAGTAATAGTATTATTTAAATTTTAATAAAATATTTAAAAATAATATAGCATATTATTTGTTAAGGCATAGTCCGTCCGGCATATACATAAATAGTGCATTCAGCATTATCACTTACTCTTAAAAACTTTAAAACTTAAAGAAAAAAATGAATAGTATGCACCTTGACTTTGTATAATATAAATTTAAATATTAAAAGCAATATATTTAGAGCTAGAAACTATACAAAATATAGATTAAAAAAAAATGATAAATTGCATCCATTGCATGTAACTCGATGTCACTTGTCATCCAGATCGAACTTCCTACAAACTGAGTTGCGTCTCCGTCTACTAAATTTACTGTTACCGTCACTATTCTAATGTCCAGTAAAATTGGGACTTAACCCAATTGAACGTCTAAAGTCTTCGTCGTTGTTGTCAGAGTCCGAGTTATTCAATTTAGACTCAAACTCGGAGTCAACAATTGAAATATCTCCCTCACCCTTGGCTTCAGTGTTCCAACTGCTACAAGCACTAGCGCTGGCTGTGTTAGTGTTAGTTGGATTGTGCAAAAGCATATGCCGACAAAAAACGTCTTTTCTACAAAATACAGCATCACAAATTGAGCATGAATATTTAACGCCAGCTTTAGTTCGAGGGATTTGTTTCATGACTTTGACTTTGTCCTGGTCCTGGCTCTTGCTCTTCACCTTAACCTGAGATTTCTCCTTCCCTGCTGTTTTTGCTAGTGCAGAATCTGGTGTTGCATTTTGGGTTGAAGTCGGGGTCAATATATTGTTGCAACATGTATTCTCATCTATATCGTCATCCCCAACACTAACACAACTACTGTAGTTTTTTTCGCCGTTTTGCTGCTGATATGTTTGTTTATTATAATGAAGCAGCCAATGTCTACAAGTAGATTGAGAGTGTTTTAAAACAACTCTGCAACTAATGTCTACGAGTTGATTGAGAGTGTTTTAAAACAACTCCGCAACCGTTATAATTACATGAATATGCACATCCCTGTTACAAGGCTATTTCAGTGAATTGCTGACTAATAATATCACGTGGCACAAGGTCGGCTAAATTAAAATGTACGTTAATAACTCCAGCGTCGTTTTTATTAATAAAGCAACTTTCATTATTAGCACATTCACTGCGTTTGCTTTTATCTTCATCTACATTCCTAATGTCAGCGTCATTATTTTCGCTTTCAGTTTTATGAGCATGAAAAGAATTGGCATCAAGAGTGGAATTATTGGTACTAGGAGTAAAAGCGGTGACCGATACAGGCGATACATTAACTTCATTTAGTTTGAGTTGTTTAAGTAGTGGTGATGGCGTAAATAAACCCAAACTTGAAAATAACAGACTTTGAGGAGGTTGCTCTGTTTTCAACCAAGGTGTCAAAAATGTAAGTTTGGGTGGTATTTGAAGTGAGTTTATGACTGGAGTAACAATAGGTGACATTTTATTTTGTCAGATTACTTTAACACGTTTTGGACTCTGTTGAAGTGCCAACCTTCCTGCTGAATCTGAATCTTGAAAATAGTTGTGGTTGTGGCACCCTATTTGGAGTGTTAGGTTTATTACTGGTGTAACTTGTGTTTCACTAAGATTTGTACTGTTTTCGGAAACCTTCAACGAAGTCAGACTTGAAGCAACAGATTTTTCTAAATGTGGAAATAATAAAATGAACATAAATTTAGTTAATATAATTTTCTTAGAGCAATCTAAAACCTTCTTTTGGGTTTCAGAAAGTAAAAGTTTGATATATTTTAATATTATTTATAATCATAATTTGTAGTGTTTGTATGCTATTTACGAATAATGTCCTCAATGCTACTGATTTTAGCTTGCGTGAAACTTGAAGAACTGCTAATTCCGGGATTAAAGGAACATGTACCAGACACTCCACCCTGAATCGGAGTTTTAGAAATATGCGCATCTAGAGACTGAGAGTCGGACACCATTTTTCTCTTTGAACAGTTTAAACTGGTTTTGTCATCTACATCTGAAGTTGTAGTGGGTTGTAAACTTTAAGTTTGTTGTAATTCTAGAGTTGCAACTTCCACATCTCCATTTTTGTCGTCGTTGTCGTCGTTGCTTAGATTCTGGCACAATTCTAATGGACCAAACAAATTGTAACATAACATTATATAAGTATATTCGTCAAACAATGTGATCGTAGCAATGCAGTATTTATGTATTTTAAGATATCAAAATTTCTTTAATGCCTAATAAACTAAATGCAACAAATTTATAAATTATGCTTTTAAAGACACCAAGTGTTAATAAATAACTTACTGTGATCCTTTTGAATCAATTCGTCGGTTCTTTTTTCTTGCACGGTTTTAGTAAATATTCCTGCATAGATGCTTTCAAAATCATCCCCATCCTGAATGTTCTGAACTATTGGATTGTTTGCTGCTATAAATTTGTAGTTAGTATGACTTGTGTTATTGCTGAATACAGTACCAGAATTAAAATCTGAAAAAATAGGTTGCGTAGGAAGATGAAGTTGTTGGTGGATATTTGTTGGTGTTGGTTGGTACTCAGAGTCGTCGTCTACGTCCTTAGTCATCTTTATTATTTCAGCATCAGCTGCAGGTTTGTTGTTCTTTTAGTGATAAAAACATTTGTATTTAATTACGGTACAAGTACAACTACAAATCACAGTTTAGAGAACATTGTAACTGGTTTATTGCAAAACCAACATAGAAACAAAATTAACAAAGCAAATATAAATTGTTAGTTAAACAACTCGTTTACATGTTTGAAAGAATTTGAGACCGACATTCTTTGATTTCCAAATGTACGCAGCCACCGCAGCACGTCGTTTGTAGATTTATGATAAAACTTATATAACTTGAATAATTTTTGTCACTTGTTGTATGCATTGTTTGTCTTTGATTACTGTTATCACATTAAAATTGGTGCTGAGAGCTGGGAGTGGCTGTAGTATACTTATGCATTGAACATGTAAACATCACTTGGGCCCGTCAAAGTCAAAACCAGTTTTACTGTCTGTATTAGTAGTAGTAGGTAAGTAGGTAGTAGTGTACAAAATTGCTGTAAAGTTGAGCTTTTAAATTTGTTACTGTAGAACTGTAAATAGTAAATAGTATATTTTGGTATTGCAACAATATTAAAGTTGTACTTTTTCCTATAGTTGTAATTTGTATTGTAACCTTTTTAAAAGTAAACTTTTATTTGCTGTATTTATCTCAACGTTAAACCTTTGCACTTCAGAATTTGTGCTTCATTCATGCACTGTATCCTGTATCTGTAATCTGTATTCTGTATTTCGTTTTAACACTGTTAACATTTATTTTACTGTAATTGCATGTATGCAGCAATTCTGTATTGACAGTGACGTAGAATTTTGAAGTTAATTGGAAGAAAAATAAACAAAATAACTACTAGCAGCATTTAAAAATATTTTAACTATGTATAATAATCACGTGAGCTCGTGAGAACCAGTAACTGTAGATACCAGCAAGATATCGGAGAAATTTGATTTGTAACTGTAACAACACTTTTATAATTTAATATATATTTATTTTCATACAACAGTTAAAATTAATTTGTTGTTGTGAAATAAAACAATAATTGACTTCATAAATCTTTCTTTTGGAATAAGGTATGCAGTTATTGCATTGATCGATTGCATTTTGTATCTACCGCAACTGTGTCTGAGACTGTGACTGTGTTTTGTGATTAACAGTGATTGTGTGTTCTGTGGGTTGCAACAATTGAAAAATATTAAAAATTAGTAAAATTACATACTTCAGTTTAGTGTAATTTACTTCCGTGCAAAGTTAAACGTAATAAGTACAAATTATTACAAATCTAAACTTAATGTAGGCAACTAAGATTACAGCCTAGACCCTGACTGACCCTGAGTTGTTTCCCAAAATTAAAACAAATAACGTAGATTTTACATATTACTCGCTGTAGCTTAATTTATTCATTTGTTTACACTTGAAGTGGAGTACGTAAGTAACACAAGCAGTGAGCTTCTTGATTTTTGGGATTTGTTGCAGCCAAGTTTAAAAAGTGAATTGTGCAATGGAAGAAAGTGACTTTTACGTTAGCAGAGAATCACATTATTTGAATCGATTTTCTTATTCAAATTGTAACTTTGAATTTTTAATGATGGATTGTATTGTGTATGCACTTGTCTTTATTTTAGTCTTAAATATCAAAATTGAAGTGCATATTTATATATATTTTGTCGTATATTAATATATATAACTTATTTGGTACAGACACTACTTTACTTTTAAGTTTCTGGTACTGCGACTAGTCAACTTTATAGTCTACCTGATTTGCAAAAAAACCGGACCAATTAGCATTTAATGACAAAGTTATTCTGTGCTCAGATGGGTTCATTTCTTTTAACGGATTTTTAGTATCCTATTTTAATGGTGGCAACGAGGATTCAGAAGACTCGCATCAACAATATATAAATCAGGTATGCAAAATATACTATTTGTTAGTGTTCCAACTGCAAGTAATTAGGTATTAAAGTCGTATGCTAACAACTTAAGAACTAAATTAATGATCAGGAGTAACAAAACCAAATTTACAGTTAACAGTAAAAAATAGATATCATTCTACCTATATCAGTCTTGACTCTCTTGACATCTTAAAATATCAGCACGATTTTACTTTTACTTGTGACTTGGTACTTGGTTGTCGAGTAATTCGTATCTAAAATGGGTACTAATATTTAAATATAAATTATTTAACTAAAAACAAAGATAAAGTTGACCACTCGCAAAATGCTAGTACTGCAACTGGAACTGCATCGGATGACGTCATTAACATGAAAGACTTCGAAGTGGCTGATGTTGCTACAGCTGTATTGTTTCTTTACGTTGAAACAATTGCACTGTGGCCCACGTCCGTTATTATCTCCTGAGAAGCACTAATTGGAATTAGTTGCAATCCTCAGCGTGTTTAAGTCATGAATGTTATTGAAGCACAGTTTTACAACACTACAACTGGCCCACCAGCAATTGAAACTGCAGAGGGAAAGAAATTAAGATTTTAAAAAAATGTTGACAGCATTATATCTGTATTCTTTGTGACTGCAAACGGTAGCATTGTAAGCTTAGACTATGCTAATACCCTTAATATTTACTAATTTGGTTGTTTTTATTTTACTTTCAATTTATTTAACACACCTATATTTGTAAATACTTGTATAAATTATTCAACATTACTTTTATTCATTTTTGAGCTTACTTAATTTCAAATTTAAATATTTTTAACTTCAATAATAATTTGCGTTGCTTGCCCTTTTTTGGCTGCCATTGCAAGATGTTTAAGTTGACATTTGCTAAAATATAAAAAGTGTGTTGCAACCCAGTTCAGTTTTTATTCATAAATTGTGTTTGAAGCTTGACGGAGCTTCACTTTGTTTTTTAATTAATCTCATATCCGAAGCAGACTCAATTTTAAATTTAATCATGGGTCAGTTGACTAAGTTTAATTTTCGTATTATTTCATTGTGTAAAGCTTAATAATGGGCAAAGTAAAAAATTCAAAGCCTGCAAAAACACTAGGTGCACTATCAAAAACTAGAACCGAAACAGGCAAATCAAAATCTACTACCAATGCTGTTACCCCACTAGTTGAATCAGATTACCCCTCTGCCACTGCTACTGCCGGCGAGGGCACTGAGAAAGCTACAAGTTTAGCTACTTCGCCTGCTGTTACTAGGTCTTCTAACAAGCAAACTAAAAAAGAAAGTAGTACACTGTCTTCATCAAAATCCAGCAGCTCAAGTTCAAGCAGTTCAGGTTCCAGTAAATTGATGTCACTTCTCGCAGGAGCCCTAAATCAAAATGCTACTAGTAGAAAGTCTAAAATTATAAAAAAAAGGCCAGGAGAGCTCACGTAAGAAATCTCTTTTAAGATTACTAGAAAATTCCGACGCGGATCAGAATGAAAATTCCACAATATTAAAAGCTTCAGATTCCGAATTTTCTATGTATGTTAAAGAAGATTAAAAAAAAGACCTCGAATTACTTGGTTTACACTCTTAAAAGAATAAAAGTGTGAACACTACGGACAAGGACAAAGACAACAACCCAACATCATTGTTTTTGTTAGATGGTTCAGAAGAATTGATTAAGCTTGACCGCACACCTCCGCGCCATTCATTGCGGCGCAAATGTTCCTTAATTCAGATACAAAGTACAATTTTTATTGAAATTTTTTATAATTATCTATTTATTGTATAAATGTGAGTGCTTCTTTTATTAGTTATGCATGTGTGACATTGACACTAGCTCATAAGTAGTAATTTTTAATGTCGGGGTAGATTTTTATTTTGTACTCTTTACTTCCCAGTACCAGTACAAAGTAAAAATACATAGATGTATTAAAGAAGGCAAATACTCATCTTTTTTGTCTTCCTTTTTATCTTCAGGAACGGCAGGAACATCCAGAAGTTCTAGAACAATAACTCAACTTTCTGCAAATAATCTAAACCTGAACCTAAACTCAGATTCTTCAAATAAAAACTAAGTTTCATCAGATGAAGGTCAGAGTCAGAAATCAGATTCGTTCAACTCGTTGCCAGTCTCATCCCCAGCAACTCCAGTTAAGCTCTTCTCTTCTTTGTTCAATCAGGATCAAAATCAACAGTGTGAATCTGATGAAAGCGCTTCTCTAACTCATTGGAATTTGAATAAAAGACCTAACTTCAAATTAAGTGAAACACTAGCCCTACATTTTGATTACCTTAGGCATCGGGAGAAAGACATCACCACGACAACTAAACCTGCAGAAAAAAGATACGTTTTGAAGTGCAAACTCTGCTTACCAAAATGACCTATATCTAGTCACAAAACATCAACATCAAATTTCAACAGGCATTTATCAGTATGTAGAACAAATTAGTCAATTTTATTTATATCTTTCTGTTACTTTATCAGCACATTTTCACATTTTTCACTATATTTAGTGCCACCAGTTTAACTTTATAGCTTGTTGCATGTAGCGACTAAACTATAGTATATAGTAACTATACTAATATGCTCAATAACTTTTCTTAGATTCTTGACATTAACTTTATTGAGTGTTAGGCACTTAAGCTATTTTTGAAGTATATATTTTCTAGTAATTGTACTATTCAGTATCATAGCTGCTTTTTAACTTCACTTCAACGTGCAGCTGCTAAAAATATTTATTTATATTAAATAATTGTATGCAAACAACATTTATCTAAATTCATTAGGCATTTTAAATTAAATTTCACTGCACGTTGGAGCTGGAACAACTTTATTAAAAATGAAACACATAAGACAGACACTAGTAGTAAAAAGCAATACTCAATTATTTTACGTTCTAGAGTATAATATTTTGAATAAGATGTTTCCATAATTTCTAATACTAAATAGTTATTGCCGATTCAAATTTTAGTATTACAACTACCTGGTAGTGGTCACTAGTCACTACACTATTTTTAATGTTGTAATAAATTATTCGTCATTTTATATCGTAAGTAATGTATTCAAATTTAAATTGTTAGGTACTTGTTAACTACTTGTTATGGCCAGATGCTTTATTGTATAGTTTACAGTTGTGTTTTCGTTTTTGGTTTTAGTTTTTTAGGTTGTTTAATATTATTTTGATATTAATAGACTTGTCATGGAATTAGCGTTGCCGTTTCCGACTCTTCCCCTGATACGGAAGGTGATACTATGTATCTTAGAAACCACCCTAAGCAGAAACTTTACGAACTAAATTGCGTACGTCACACTGTAATGAATAATCTTTCGTTTGAAATGGCTCGATGGGATGCATTTAAAATGCTGGTTCAGGACCTAGATCCGTGCATACGCTTTTTAAGTGGAAGGACTATGCGGAGAAGAGTAGATGATTGTAGTTTAAAGGTAAGCTAAGCAGTTTTTCTTCAGAAAGTATTTTATATAAATATAACAATATGACAGTATCTTAACTTATGAATAAGGCTTGCATTTTGTATTCCCAATAATAAAAATTTTAAATTGGTAATGTTTGTTTTTGTTATCAGGCAACCGAAGACCTACGGCAATTTTTTAGTAAGATACCGTTTGTTAGTTTGATAGTTGATGGTTGGTCCACAAAGAAAAACAAAGGCGTTATTGCGGTTATGGCAATTTTCGTAACTGACGATTTTACTTGGGGAAAGAAGACACTACGTCTGACAGAACTTTCGGGTAGGCACACTGGAACAGCTTTAAGGGATTGCATAGATGAAATTCTCATTAACTTTGGGTTAGAAAACAAGGTAAAATCAGTTTAAGATTTTTGAAAATAATAATTATTATTGATAGTAATTAATTAATTCAATTATTTTAATTAAACAAACAATAATCAGTTCAAACTTCAAGCCGATGGAATAACGGCTAGTTCTATTCTACCGACGCTTCTAGAAACATGCCAGCGTAATATTCTTTGTCATTTGATTTATTATTATTTATATTGAACAAAAACTGTGTGATATTAATTCATAAATTTATATGTCAATATCATCAGGATCAAACATCAGGAATCTTAAATGCTTGTAATTTTTAGTGTTTTAGAATTACGTGCTGTTCAAGTTAGTAGACAAAGTTCCAAGTCTGTGGATGTCAAAGCAGTTATATTAAATCAATTCGTTTTAAGATTTTCGAGCTGGTTCTCTGATCCAATTCTTGTAGCAGCAACGTTTTTGGATCCTTATAGAAAACTTCACTTATTTGAGTATATGCGATTCAGTAAGTAAATAAAAGTATTCTAATTTGTGTATTTATATATATCTGTACATTATATTTTAGTGTTCACACTTTTTCGATGTCTTGCCATACTCCTATGTTTGGCAACGCAAATTATTGCAAATACAAAGTTGGCTTACAAGAATATTTCTGTTTATAAATACATATAAATAATCCAATAGATGATGTTTTGTTGGTTTTGTTTTATTTATAAAGACGAATACGATCACAAATTGCCACTGATGTCGAAGCCAGACATAATTTCTAAAATAAAAGAATTTTGGTTTGCCACAACAAAACACTTTTTTGTTGTCAATACCGTTGATATGGAAATGGACCAAGTTTCTCAAGTTTCTACACCTGGTAAGAGCAATGGTAGCCCAGTTACGGTTTTAATTCCACAATCAAAATCCAAAAAAGGTAATTTAGGTGGCTACGCTCATATGGAAACGGAAGCGAAAACAACTCGTCCCAATTATGATTTAAATGAATACAAGTCTGGAAGTCCAGTAGGTCCTAGGTCTTCCCCAATCACTCTTCCGCGTTTATCAGCTTTATCAGCAGCGACAGATTTCGAGAAAATGATTGCATTGGAAATTCAGGTGTATTTATTGGAACAAGTTACGGATAAGGATATTGTATTCTGCTGGAAGCAAAGAGCTGATTCATTTCCGATGCTTTACACTTTATTTTGAGTTATTATGTCCCGACCAGCTACCACAGCGGCAGTGAAATCAATATGTAATTAGATTTTATTATCTGATTATTTAAAATTAAAGTTATTTAATGTAATCATTTGTGATAACGTTTTTGTTTTGTAAATAACATTTGTATTTATTTAATATTTATTATATTTTAATATATTACAATTTAATTTCATGTTTTTAGGTAACGTCTTTCTTAAAAATGTGGAATTATGACTCGAGATAGAAGATGCAATACTGTTACTGATACGATTAATAAGTTACTCATAAGGGAGTGGTTCGAGGAAGCTGACATTTTAACACCAAAAAAATTGTTAGTGATAGCGATATTAAATCCTCGTCCTCAGTGTCTTCACCACGATCATCGAAAGGCTCTAAGTCTAAGGCTAAGGCTAAGAAAAATTAAGCTGACAGCACTGAGTCTGTTTCCGAAGGTTTCGCCATCGACAATCCAACGCTTACACAATCATCGCCAACGCAAAACTCGCCTTCGCCGTTATTACGGACTTTGACACTAGAATCGGAGAACAAGTTTCTAGACTTTAAAACAGCATTAGCTATGGTCTAAGATGGATTACGCGAAGACAACGATGATAGTGATATCATAATAGAAGATTGGGAGAGAACCGAATCTCAGGCGATGGGATGGGAGTAAGTATAGTAATTGATAGTGTATTCTTGTCGTTTTTAGTTTAATTTTTATACTTTAATTTTCGCCAAAGTTTTAAAATTGGCAAAATCGGCGCCGGAATTTGAATGTTTAATTTTAATATTTCCTTAACACCTTTAAGAAACTTGCATTTAAGTTATATTGGATTTTAGTTTTTCTGTTTTATATTTCAATTTCCAATAATAAATGTATGGCATTATCTTTAATTTTTATTAATTTCTCAGGTATAATCATTTTAATAGTCATCGTATCAGTAGTAACACATGTAAGACATGTAGTTTTTTATTTCTTGCAGCACTTTATCATGTCAACTCTTTTTGCAGGTTTTAATTTAATATTTTTAATTTAATATTTTATTTTCATTAGATTTAATTTGTATAAATATGTATAGTATTATCAGGTGATATAATGAAAGTAATCCTTCATAATTATAAATAAATATAACAATAATGCAAGTTTTATCTTATACGTTCATCGATTTAGTTGTAACACGGGTATTTATCTAAACTTTATATTTTATGTAAATATTTACTCTCCTACTTACTATAGGTACTATGATTTTTGATTTATTATGATAATTTGTCTATTAAATATATGAAACAAATAATTTGCAATTTAGTAATTGAATGAATTTAATCATAATTATATTTATAATTTATTTAATCGTGTGCAATAAATTAACTACAAAAGTAAATACAACAACTACAATAATTTTCATCTCATAGACTATAGACATAAACGTTATACACCAACCTCACCAACGCACTTTTTATTCATATTAAATTTTAGTTTTTAGTTCATAATTAATTTCAATAAGTAGTCAGTAGCACAACAATTAACAACATAACCATACTTATTTCATAAATTCATAATTATAATCCCACAATTGAGTTTGACTCTGACTGTAGGTGTAGGTAGGTATTTTGGATTTTGTTATTGTTAAGTCGTTGAGTGTTGAGTTTATATTTAAAGATTTTAAACGATGTGTCAACTAAAAAGTGCGTGATTTTGTGTTGTGTATCATAGAATAATCGGTGTGCATACTAATTTACACTTCACCGCACTTCTTGCTCTTCTACTTTGCATAAAATATTAAAATTTCAAATTAACAATTGGCAATGCTGGATACTACAAAAACAGTGTAAACACCAATTTTGAAACATTGTCATGCATCAAAAATAATCAACATAAGACATAAACGTAACTTTATAAAATATTATACATACTTAAGAATTTTAAATTTGGTACTTCAGGGTTCGTTGAGTTGTCAGGCTAAGTGATTCAAGGTACATATCATAGTACTCCAGTTTCATCTTGCGGGATGGTCTTTTTGGTTTTTTCAGAGTCGCTCCAAGATCCATTGAATTCACTTTGGATAATTCACTTTGACGTCGTTTTTTGATTTCGTCTTCTGATTTTGATTTTTTACTGCTAGTGCTAGTACTACTAGTGGCACTTGTGCTCAGTCTCGGTTTTTGTGAACGACTTCCGATTCCGATGTGTTTTATCATTTTCTGTTTCTTAACTTTGCTTTCTTTTTTAGCTTCAGATGCAACTTGGGTGTCGTCATCAGTTGTTGCGAGACAGAAGAATAAATGGCAACGTTTCTTCCGTTTGAACAAAATCTTCGTCAAGTTCCCTCAGAATTTTACTTTGCTTCAATTCAGAAGATGTCACTTGTCTTCCAGTGTAACTCAAATTACTCGAAGAAACTTTAAAATCAGAAATCATAGAGTGAATAGAACTTTAAAGCTCTAACTTTGACTTTGACGTTCTACTTCGATTGACATCCTTGATAAGTTCAGACAATGTCGTTGGTATCTTCACCTTTTCTTCCTCAACTTCAGTGGTCGTACTCGTTGTGGTACGTGTTTGTCTTTTTTTCATGTTGACTGTTGCTTTTCTTAGTTTTCTTGTCTTTGAACTTAGCAACGCGTGCCTGATGTTCAGTTGCAACTCCCATTGCTTTTTGCGTAAGTAAATTTCTGATTTCTATACCATTTTAGTACGGGCGTCTGCTGTTCTTTTTATTCTGATCACAGGTGGCTTGAAGTTTTGCCAAAAAATTTTTTGAAGCACGTCTGGGTCTGCGTCTGGTTACTTTTTTCTTGCCTTTTTTGTTTAAACCTTCCTTTAGTTGCTTCTTTGCCAAGAAAGAGGCCATTGCTTTTAGTTTCAAATTGTCCTCACTTTCAGTGGCAGGTGGTTCGACTCAGACAGGGTTATAGCTAAAACTGGAACCTGGTGGCACGCGCTCCCTGCCTATTCGTTCCATATATTGATCAATAGTCATTTGTAGGAAGTCCGTGTCTGATATGCCTTCAAAATTTTGATTTTGTCTATCTTGTACCTCGGTTACAGTAGTTACATCTGTTTCAATTAAGAGATTGAACATGTATCACTAAAAACAGTTGTAACACGATTAAGGTTGCCAATAGACGTAGACTTAGTAGAAAATATTTAGTTAATTGGGTTATTTACAATTCTTTTAACTTTGATCTTTGGTATAAGGCCATAAAATAGGTTATTATTACCGCAAATGTCTGAATCTTCAGCATTTGCCACTGGCCTTGCCTTGATGAGATCCGTTACTGCTTCGGGCAAATTTTCTCCTGACTTAGACGTCTCCACAGAAATCGGAGATTGACTAAACACTGTTAGAGTAGGTTGCGACTCTAACAAAGAACTGTGAACATTCTTAGTTTAATGAGACGGCATGACATCATAAGTGCATTGCACATTTTGAAAGTGCACATGCAGATGCACTTCGTTATTGGGTCCAGTCTGAATGAGTCCACCCAGGAGCGCTAAAAATTGCAATAAAATAAACATTATTCTTTTGTTTATTAAAAATAATTGTAAACTAAATTGTTGAACGTTTCGCTGTGTTGGAACACAAAATGCAAATACTTTGTTTTACAACCAACAAAACACAAAACTAACATGTACTTACAATTTAATAAATCACCTAAACATGTGACATATGGCATTTAGTTTAGTTTACAGTTGGTTAACAGATAAAATAGAGAATTGATAACGACGAAATCGTTACTTTAAATATTTAACAATATCTTATTATTTTAAACACCTAGTAACATCTTTAAAAAAATTGAATTGCAATAAAAATAAACATAACGCGTATCATACCTTGTAAAATTATGCTGTTAGCCAAAATTGGCGGATCATTTATACTATGTTGTTCTAGTATTCCACACAGTTTCGTCAGGCCGGATAAATCGAGACTCACACCCATGGGATTTTAATTTTCCCTTTTACAATTGATGGTAATGTTCACAGAAGGTTCGAAAGTTTTGATTTGTTCTTTGTCGTCATTCTCGTCATCCGAATGGGTGTAAAAAATGATGGGTCCTTGAAATTGATTTTTAATTTCGTGATTTTGAGAGGATTCCATAGTATGTATGTATGTATGTATAGTCGTATAGCACCTTCAGGCCGAAGCCTATCGCGCACTACTTACAATTTACTTTATCAACTTTGCTCCTTGAAGTACACCATAGACTCATGCATTTAGTGGGGCTCGTTGACTGGTAAATATACTAAACTTACTTGGAAAGTTATACCTATTAATGACAGACATGACATGACATCTTTAATGACGCGCTCTTGGAGACTCTAGTTTTAGTTCCTGATGAAGAAAGCATGAGTTTCTGTTTATTTAACAAGGCCGTAGTGGAATCAAATTATTGAATCAATCTCCATGGTGTGTCATAACCATAGCCAGAGAAACTATCTGCCACTCTTCACCTTGCCTACATTATAGAACAGATTTTCTATGGTACGTCCTCCGTCAGTGCAATCGACTTGAGGAAGAGAGGATACAGTATAGGGATGGTACAAGTTCTAGAAAGCGTATCACTTTGAGCAAGGGAATCTCTCTCCTACATTAAGCTCCGGCTCTGTCACGGTCAGAGTGCTCACATACTAAAGTACATGCCTCTGTTCACAGATCTCTGTAGTCGCTCGCCATGTAGCCTCTTCTTACTTCCTTGTCCATCCCAAACTATAGCTCTACTTCCTATCCTCTCAGCTCATATAGAGAGACAGCAGAAAAAACTGCTCCGCGAAGACAAGTGGATTAGGGTATCTCGTATGCAAAATATATTACTACATATGCTTTTCACTCATCGACAGCCCGTATCTCGACGTGCACCGTGCACCACTGAGCCCACTTGCCTCCCTGAGGAATCCATAGTGTTAGGGTTTAGTAGTCTAACTTAACACGTTGGAACTATGAACTACACTGAGACTGACTGAAGTGACTAAACTGTCACTGTTTACGAAATTAGTCAATTACCAAACTACCGTAACTTAAACTGACTTACATTTTAAGCATTTGACTTTAAATTGTTAATTTTGTATTGCTGGGAATGCTGAGTATGGCATTTCTTAGTTAAGATTCCAAGACTTTAAAACAAACTATGCGCTAACTGCAACGCACGTGACTCTGTGATGTTTTTTAGAGTTTAGTCAGTGTGCATACTAATTTACACTTTAAATCTCCAATCAGCCACAGCCACAGGTTAACAGCCTTTCATTGCTGTACTTTATTTTTATTTTACAGTCAGATTAAAGGATATATGCTAATGCTAATTCTAATTAAGAATCTTTGGTACAGTTACAAACAATTTATTTATTAAGTGTACTATTATTAAACACATCATGCTCTGTTATCTGTAAAGACACCCGCTTTTTGTTAGTTTCAAATCCTAATAAAATTTATTTAATCAAGTATAAAATTATAAAATAAAGCTTAAAATCTTAAAACAGCCACCAAGATTTTGATTTTAATATTGTATATGTACCAATATACTTTTTATTGATATATTATTTTATTTTATAATTATAGTTATTAGCACAAATTAATTATAATATTATTATCAGTATCATTAATAAAACCTAATATATCATAGAGAAACTTGAAGACTTAAAAAAACTTGCACGAAGTCAATATAGCATTAGGTATACAATTAAACTAATAATAGTTAACAATTCATAAATTTTCACTGTTGACAGTAAGTGTCTGTTGCTAATCCGATAAATAGGGTATTTTATAATCAAAATTATTTTAATCATATTGATGAATTAAATTTAAATCACAACTGTGTGACCTGATTTGCCTGATTGTGAAAGTAAACTTAGTAAAACAAACTAAATAAAATTAACGAATACAATAAATTACGATTAAATTGAAATATACAATTTAAACCTATATTGATAATGGTCTATGAATCGATTTTTAAATGTGAAATTGTCAATAAAATAAAAGTAATAGTCCATAGTCAAAATTATACATACATCACTTTGTTTTAGTTTGTGTAGCAACTAAAAAACTGCTAACAAAATAACAAATGATTAAAATTATTACTAATCTATTCCAATCAAAATATAAATATTACATTATACAGGTGCCTATTTAAATTCATTTGTTCATCAATTTCAAGAATAAAACGTAAAAACACTAAAAATACGATTTTAATTCAATCAAACGCACTAACCCTACATGATTTAGAATTTAGCCGATCCACTTAATTAAAATCATAGCTAAACTGATACTCCGACTCTGACTCTGACTCTGATGTGGTGTCACCAATTTTTAATTTTGTATCTAAAGGCTTGAATCTTTTTTTTGTTGGGTACTTTACAGTTTTTTTAACCTTATCTTCCTTTTCTTCATCAAAGACTTGACTGTGCTGCTTTTTTTATGTCGTGTCATAATAAAGGTTTCTTCAAAAACAAGAAAGCACACATCACGTGTAAATAGTACAGGATTTTTGTGGTATTTGAAGTGCACGTTCAGTTCACGCTCGATTGTAGCCCTTGTAGTCGCTTTAAACCCACACAGGAATCTTACACTTGTAATCTGCATTAAATTTTAAACAATAATTAAGTTAGTAACAAAACGTAAACACAAATTGATGTCAAAGTTAGATTCTCCTAATAAATAACTACTGTAAACATTAAGTTTCAGTGTCATTTATTTTTAAAGACCAATCTTGGAGTAAACTAAAATTTTTGACGCCATGAAAATACTTAATATATATGACAGATTCAAATTTAAATTTAATACTTACGTTTTATTTGTGTAAGTGAGTCAGTTTTTATAGTGAATATTTCCAAATAATTTTGACTAACTACACGAACCGCGCGCCTCCGTCTTCTTGCTATAGCAAATGGAATTGGTGTTTTTGCCTGTAATTCAGATGTAGGACGATTTGGATGTTCAGGTTTAGTAGAAACACTAAATGCGGTTGTAACCCTTATTGGCAGGCCCATACTGCTGCGCAAATTTGAACTTCTAATTTTTTTTGCAGTATTTTGCTAGCCCTTCTTAAAATTTTCGTCGTGTCTTCGTATTTTTAGTTTTTAACTTGTAGTTTGAGTTTTGGTGCAGGTTTTGACCTCCACTATTGGCACGACTTCTAATGTTTCTTCAGTTGCACTCATTTGTGCTTCTCTGAGCAGAGGACTTTTTTGAGTTTTCTGCATGGATATACTTATATTCAGGTCATTTGCTTTGTCTACAGTGAAGATTGGTACTTTGCGCTTGGGTTGCCGTTTTGAGGCAAGACTTGCCTAAGATGATTTAGATTTCAAACGGCAACAAGGCCTCGTAACATGAATATGCAGATGAATTTTATTGATTGGTTCGGTTTTTGTTTTTATTAGACCTCCTAGGAGCCCTACAAATTTAAAAACGAAAGCATAAATCATAAATGTGCTGCGTTTTACAAATTACAAGAATTGCAACACAAGTTGTGTACGCACACAGGACTTGAGACATAAGCTAAACTACAATAACTACAAGTTTAATATGTTTTACAAGTTTACAACAGTAACTAAAATGAATTCAGTCCAAATTTATTTTGATTTGTGTAATTTATTGTAATTTTGCGTGTCTGCAGTGTACAATACAGTTGACGTTGACACTGGCTCTACGTATATAATTAAAAACACATTTGTAATTTTCTTTTTAAATATAGGCAATTTTTCTTTCACATTACTTTATAAACACTAACTAAATACAAAATTAAAATCTAGGAAGACTTAAACTAAAACAATAACGCAATTTTGAATAGCTATAAAAGTTAAAAATATAAAATATTGAAAGTACCTTCACGATTACTGACGTCATTGACGCCAGCAGAAATTGAAATCAGCGAATCAGTCACATCTTTATAATGGTATTTCAAAACTTCACTCAGCTTTGACAATCCAGTAGGGTCTAGTTGAACAAGCTTATGCTTTCCAATTTTATTAGTTTAATCAGTTCCATCTTTAAAATTTCCAGTGTGTGAACCGTTTGAACTGTGTTTTTGTTTTTCAAAACTAACAGATTCACTGGTTTTTTCAGGGTCATGTAAAGTCGTCAAAGGATCCATTGATGTAGCAAAATTGATTGTTGTTGAACACATATATAGTTATATAGATGATCGATTTAAGTTAATAATAATACTTATCAGTTTAGCTACGTCGTGTGCGACGAAAAATCTCCCAACTGACTTTCTAAAACTCGAAGACTAAATATTGTAAGCTGCTGTAGTCAGGGCTAGGGCTCAATTAGGCAAAAGAAATGTTTTGGTTTGACAACTATTTTAAATTTTCAAACCACCAAAAACCTAAAATGTTCAAAAGTCAAAAATTTTGTCAATATTTTTTAAGCGAGAACACTGTGGGGAGTTTTAAGATTTGTTAACTGTTCTGAAATATGACAATTTTTTGTTAAACCTCACATAGTATATGCACTCGTGTACTTAACACTTGACCAACAATCTACTGATTTTTTTATTTAATTTAAAATTTGTAAATTCTCAAGATTCTAAGATTTCAAACCACGTGCCAACACTTTAAATATCAACAGCAAACTGCAACGCACAGGACATTTTTTAGTAAATAAGACTAATTAGATAGATTAATTAGAGTATAGACAGTGTGCATACTACATTTTGCTACCAGCTAATCAATTAATTTTACTTTTCAGCCACATCTACAGGTTTAGAGCCTTTCACAGTGCTATCACTTATACTACTTTAAAGCCTAAAAATCAAAATATAAATTAAATTTACATAACTGAATACAGGCTTTAAGGTAAATATCACGTTTAGCACTTCCACTAAATTATAAATATTAAGAAATAATGCTTTTATTAACTTTGAAATTTTAACTCTTCTTATTTCTAAGTAATAACTAACATCAAATAATGTTTGCTATTGGGAAAGTTACAGGACAATGTAGTTTAGTAGAGTTGCTTTAAAGCGTTATACTTAGTTATCTAATTGACAGGTTCAAATTTAGAATGTCAGATTCATAAATTCCACAGATGAATTTGAAATGGATTGTTGAGATTCCGAAATTTTGATCCTTCTGCCAACATCACTAATTGCAACCTGCAACGCACGTGACTTTATGCTGTGAATCAGACAATCAGGGCCATCCGAATATGGGCAGTGTGCATGCTAAATTTTACTACCTAATTATACTACTAATTCCTAGAATTTCTACCTATCTACACTGGTTTATTAAGTTTTAGTGTCTTACAGTTACAGGCATAAGTTTAGTTTGCGTACCGCTAACCATTTATTTTAGTCTAGAAAATTTCACATTAAATTCAAACACACTGCTAAACATAAAAAAGTGTCGTTTTAATGGTTTCTTAAACGTCACAAAAGTATATTAAGCGTTAGTAAGGTAAACCCGTTTGTGTGTGTTGAGTACAGAGTGCAGGAAAATTCCGAAAATTACACATTAAATTTTCAATCTGTAGAATTCAGTTGTATTTGCATTCGAAACTCAGGTATATCCTATAACTAAACATTAATAAATACACAATGAACATTAATATTTATTCGGTTTTAAAACTGAATTAAAATATATTTTGTGACTCCAAGCTCCACGGGCCGAACTTAAAACTTTGATTGTTAATTGTAATGTTTATCTTTATGGTCTAGAAAGTCAGGTCAAGCAGACACACATCAAATTGAAATTGAGTTTCTATTCTAGACAAAAAGTTCAACATGAATTCACAACCTAGTTCATTAAATTCTGAAGAAAACTTGGGTGGCACACAGCAAAATACAGACACAGGAAGTCTGCAATCAGTGCAATCCACCAAAAGCATTGATCAACCGCTACCAGTTATGGCTTCAAACGCGACCGAGGAAGTTCAGAATTTAGAACCAGTATTGCCACCACAACCCCTAATCCTGATGTTCCAGAACACGTTTTGCGGATTAGTTCGTGTTCACCGTGCCGGTTTACAGTGTTTACCACCTCAAAGTCAAAATCAGATCTAAAACACAGGTCTTATGCCACTTCGCGAAATTTTTATTTCTTATTAAAGTCTCTTCACGCAAGTAGAAGACAGTCACTTACGTATTCGTGAGCTGCATTATTACTAATTACATAAATAATTAGTACAAAACCTAATACCTAATTTTTTGCCTATAAATAAAAAAACAAAATGTGTAGTTGTGCTACACATAAACATAACGACATAACTAAGTATTATATTACTGCCAAAATATGTTTGAATAAATTTTAACTTTACCTGTTTTTTTGTGTATTATGCTTATTTTATACAGGTTTCAAATGTAGAAAATGCTCGTATTCTACTGTGTCAAGCGCAACAGTCGTCCGTGAAATGAAAACCCACTGCAAGAACCACCCACTTCAGATTTCACTGCCAATAGATCCATTGTACTAATGGATTGAAAATTATAACTAAACTGAAATCGTCACTTACATTTTTTGCACTGCATCAGAAACAAAAATAAAAAATATCCAATGGTAAAACTGTATGAATTTATGCGTAAAACATTAACTATTATAATTTTTAAATTGTAGTTGTAAATTTTGAAATTTAGAAATTTTGGAAAGAACTGTGTTGTAACTTAAAACAAATGTTAGCATAAAAAGTTTAACACAAGGTTGCGCAAAGTAGGAAGCTGTTTGTATGAAGGCAATAAAAGTACAAGGTATGACTGCAATGCTGTCATCTGTAATGACTAATTGCTGACAGTCTGACAGTGATGGTTGAAAATTATAAAAAGCTGATCTTACTGCAGTTTTGTTGTAATACTGAAATTGTAAATTATAAATGATATGTAATACACAAATGCATACTAATATTTTGTGTGTACTCCACAATGTCATTAACTAATCTAAATGTTAAAGAATGAAAGCTTACAGTTGTAATTTTGTATGAGTTTAAACAGTTTAATAAATAGAAGTTAATGAATGCTAAGTATATTTTTGACATTTTATGAGCTTTTTAATAATATAAATAGCAACTATAGTACGGTATCATTCTTGATTTTAAATGTTACATAAAATGTCAGTACCAAGGATAAAATAAAAAACATTGCACTGAAGCAAAACATTTTTTTTAAATACTTGAATATTAATACTATTTTAACGGCAATGTATGACGTATAAAGAAGCAACTAGCAACAAATAATAAATAATATAATACTGGACATTGAAAAGCTCATAAATAAACTGATAAATTCTTAAATTAATATTAAATTTTATATATACATGGTGGTCAGCCGGGAGCCGTACGTAAATTCACAGATTTAATGCAAATAAAACGCAAATCTATGCTGTGGTACTTGCAAAGTCGGGAATTGATTAACCCAAAGATCCAAACCTAACAAAATGATACTTTTACCTCTACAATATCAAAATAGGAAAACCATTTATGAAAAAAATAACTATATATTATTTAAACTGTGTTGACTTGTAATTTATTACGTTATTTGATTTTTTAATAACATTGCTGTGTAATGTGGATTCATAATATATATTATAACATACCTATCAATATATATTAACTATAACCCTATAGTTTTTAATTTATTTATTATGTATTACCATATAATATTTATTTTATTTGTTGATTACATACTATATACTCATAATTTTATTTAATATAATAATGATAACATATGCATATGTATGAGCATATATATATACGTATTTATGTATATATAACCCCTTTGTTTTGGGTTAATAATTTTTATACTATATACATAAGTTTTTAAATAGAATTTTAGTGTGAATTACCATATAGTATTTATTTTATTTATTGACTATATATTAAATATATATCGATAGTAAGGAAGTATTTTTGCCTAATTTAAGTCCAAAACTAAAAGCATAACTGCCCAAGTCGATGCGTATCTTAAAAATACTTTTGCCCATTCCACTGAAATGTCCAGGTTTGAACAGGACTAGCATGGACTTAAGAAAAAGTGCTTTTACAAAACGCATGCACTTATGCAAAAATGCCTTTTCATCGGCGATATATATAGTTATTTTATTTATTAGTAATAACATATGTAAAAGTACATATAGCTTCTTTGTTCAGGGCTAATAATCTTCATACAATCATACAATATACATAAATTTTAAAATAAAATTTTCCAAATTGCAAATTAGAAGCTTATGCACTCTACTTAATATTTTTTCTATCTTTACTCTAAAGTAATTTAATAAAGTTGTAGCACAAATTGTTTATTAAAACTAAGGTTTTGTATGAAATAAAAAATTTGATTATTAATTTTAAAGTAGTTTAGGAAGGTGGCACTGCTAACGTATACATTTTTCTTAAATTTTCAAAACGCATAGTTATTATTATATCTACCAATTTTATTTCTAAAGGTTTAGTAGACCCACTGAGCCAAAGTCTATTGGAAGGTTTCTTTTATTTAAGAACATTCCTAAATCTAGTGTTAGTTGTTTATGCATAAAGTTACCATTTTTAGGTGTCTGGTTATACTGAAAATGCAGCAAGTGGTTTAAATTTTAAAAGCTTATTGTAGCTATGCTTCCTAAATATAGCAGCAAAGCATTTTAAAACATATTTTTTAGAAGAAGAATATTGACTATTTTTGTCTACTGTTATCATTATTGCGTTTTTTTAACGTTTATCATTTTTTTTATATTTTTTTTTATAACTAAAATATGTTAGTAATAATTAATTTAAAATTAAGTTTGCGAACCCAAATTGATGTTGTTTTGTTTAGAACATTTTGCATTGTTAGTCCCGATGTGGTCGCTTCCTTGGATTCTATGCGGGTCTGTAGGCTTCCTTTTACGGGTTAAGGTACTCCGGCACTAAGTCAGTAGGTTGATTTAGATCCTCACCTTCCACTAGAAACGCCTTTATTTCAAAAGTTGTACGAACGGAACAAAATAAACGCATCTCTAAATTGCAAAAAGAACAAAACGCACGTGTATTAATTAATTAAACAATATTTTCGCGGATTAAATCCTTTAATTGCTCTCGTTGTACGACAGCTCGTTCTAAATGTAACTCATAGCTGAAGTCAATATCAAGCATTGGCACGTGTCCATCTTCTTCAAAGCCCCTTATATCGTGGAACATCATTGGGAAGCAAGCTTTTATTTATTTTGTAGTAAAGAATTCTTTTCATTTTTTCTAATATAGTCTGAATAAAAGGACAGTTTAGGTGTGACGCCCCAAACTTAAACGTATGTATTAGAAAAATGTGTTAATTTTCTACTTTTAATATTTCGCTTGGTATTCCCTCCAGGTCAGCGTTAAGGTTCCTAAAGTAGTATTTTTTTTGTAGGTAGATAATAGTTTAGATTAGGTTGATTTATGCAGGTATCCACCTTAGCCATGCTAAAGTTGTAGCGACTCTCTCCGTGGTGATTTCGTCGTGATGCTAAGTAGACTACAATTTGTTTTTCTATTTTTGTAAGAGGATTGTAACAATTTTGTCTACTTAAAACTTGTGTCACAGGAATTAATAAATTTGAATGTTCTACTTGAAACTGCAATTTAAGATGTGTTGTAGTTGATTCTTGATAGAAAGATTCAGAGTCATTAGTTTCAACTTTAGCAACTGTTATTATTATCATTCACAGAAACTAAATAAGATTTAATACTAAACCTGTTATTTCAAAATGGGCCTCCCAATGGATTAAATCCGTATTTTCGGCCAGTTTTTTCATTTCATATTTAAGGTCACTGTCTAGCTGTTCGATATTTATTGGTGGTACTGATATGTTGAGTTAAGGCTGAGTTACATGCCATTCTTTATTGAAGATAAATAATACATTATCATATAATACTGCCTCGGTCATCACTGCAGCTTTTACGTTACTCCAAACCAAAGGAATAACATGAGTTATTACAGGATTCTTTACATTTATTTTTCTGCAGGGAAATTCAGGCTTTATTAGGATGGTTCTAGATTGCACTATACAGTCACATGGCAGGTGTATTTCGTAGGCTCCTGCATCTGTAATGGGCTGTTGGAGCTGATCATGGCTTTTACATATAACTTTAAACACTTCAGCTGGAATAATTATGGAATAAAGATTATTGTCTAGCTGGGTTACTAGTGTTGCTATTGATTCCTGCTTTGTTAGAGTTTCGCAAGTGTATGTGCGGGCGGCTGTCAGTTTGGCCACCGAGGATTTTCAAGTTTCTAAGGATTCGCAAGTTTCACTTGCTGCTACATATGCTGTCTTTTGCCTTATGATACAAATACAGTTTTTATATAAAAATAAAATAGTTGCTAGTTGGTACAGCTGCCAGTCTACTTGTCTTTTTACGGAAATTTTGACCTTAATTGTTAATTTTAATAATGAGAATTCACAGCTAGATATTTGTGAGCGGTAGTAATTTGCAATTTTATTCGCTAGTATAGCTAGGTCGTACTTATCTTTCATTAGTTTCTGATTAAGGCGGCGTAAGTCGATTTGAAGAATTTCTGGTGGTATAAGATCACTGGGAATTAGTTGGGAACGGCATGCGACTGTGATTGACCTCCAGGTGAAAGTAATTGCTAAGTGATATAGAGCTTAGGAGTTTCGTATTCCAAGTTTTTCCAGTTCAATAATATCAAGGAAATTCTGCTTATGTGCTTCTGTTGCCATTAGTTTCATTTGATTTTCCATATCTCGTAAAGCTCTGTTGACCTGCTTTGAGTAAGAGTTAATTAGTTCTGAGTTGTTGACTAAATTGCAGTGCTCTTTAATTAGTATGTCTTTGAGGTCGTTAATTTCGGTTACTCTTTTTTTACTTTCTTTTACAAATAGCTGCTGAACTGACGCGTCGGCTTCAGCTTTGATGCCTTTTTTGATGCGGTTTTTAGGAACAAAGTTAAACGTATAAGTCTATTTTACCTTAACTGTGTTACAAAAAAACGAAAGAACTGAAAATATATTTTTTAGTGTTTTATGTTTTGTGTATACTAACGATTTGAAAAATTGTTTGTAGAGTTAATAGTTTGTGCTTGCCGTAAGTACTTGCTAAAATTACCAAGTTACTTATTTTTAATTCCAAAAACTATTTGTCAACAAAGATCTGGTTTGCAAATATAAATTTTTTTTAATTGATTTTTTCTATTAATGTGAGCTGCAAAGATATATTTCACTGTATGACTATAGTAGTGGAACTGAAACATGCATACACTATTTTAACTGTAATGAATTTCTAAGATAATTTAAGCTACAAGGAATTATGCAAACTTAGCAAAATACGTGTGTAACGTTTTGTATTTGTAGTAAAAACATTTCAAAAATAAAATTTCACATATAGAAATTGTAATCGCAAACTGTTGAATTAGGAAGATTGCTATGTAGATTCGCAAGTAAGATTTTGGGTTCTTATGCACGATCAATGAATACTGCGACGCACAACATATAGTATAGACAAATAATAACGGCTGCAGGACAATCGGCGGTAAGGGGAGGGGGGCCAATCGGCGGTGAATTATGAAAAAGACCAATTAGCGGTAGGCCTTTTGGATCAATAAGCGGTAGGATCAATTGGCGGTAGGGTACTTCGAATTGTACTTTTATTAAATATTTGTTTCGAATCAAAAAAATTGGCTGAAGTAGAGAAAAAATTAAAAAATGAAGTAATGATGATAAAAAATTATTGTTTTACAAGTGGTTGGCGGCTAGCATTAGTAGGTCTGCCTCGCTTTTTTTGGACGTTGATTCGTACAGCTTTGGCTGCAAGTGGAAATTCAATGATAGCATTCTTAACAGCAAGCCCGAAAACATGTTTGCAAGCATATCTTTTAAGGAAGGCGGCACATGTACAAGATGACTTCTTCCAGTCCGTGTGGTTGAATGTAACTATATAAGCAGCAAAATATAGTTTTTAAAGATTTGCTAGTGATCTGTAGCGACGTTGCATTTGAGTAACAATTGCTAAGGTGATAGCGCCTTTGGTTGAAGGCTGAACGTAGCAAACCCCTATGCCATCCTTCACTGGCTGTGCCACAGTTGATGGTTTCAATTGAAGGCACTGATACGCAGCTTTCTGAACAGCTAGTGGATACGAATGACTGCCCCAGCTGACAAACTTGATTTCGTTTTCTGGGGTAGTTCACTGTGTTCCATGTCCTCCAATTCAAAGTATGATGTGGTTCCGTTAACGTCTGGAGAAACAAACTGGATTTTTGCCTTACAACTTTTACCATGAAGAAAGCAGTAAAACACTGTAGAAGTCACAACAGTCGATAAATCTTGCAATAAAGTCTTGTTGTTGTAGCTCTTCTTCCATTTGTCTGCAATGCTCTTTTCCGCTTCTTGAATGGTTTCAAAGAATTTAATAAATTTCCACTTATTAACTACTCTCTTTTTTGCCGTCCCACTACTACCACAGGCTTGAGTGGACATGATGATGCTAGAAGTCACGGCAGGTAAATGGAAAGAAGTTATGAACTCGGAACTTCCAAGAAAAAAGTTCCAACAGAAATGAAATTTAAAATATTAATTTACATTATCAGCAAAGCTAAGAGGATGCAAATTATTGCTTTACAGTAGCTGCATTGCTCAAAATGTGGAAATATACTAACTATTTTTACAACCGCCAATTGTACCAAAATAATTCATTTTCGAATTAATATATTTGCCCTTACCGCCGATTAATTTATAAACAATTAACCGCCAATTGTTGATCCTGTACCGCCAATTGGCTTTTTTAAACCGCTAATTGCCTTTATGCCAATAATAACTAGCGCATGGCAGAAACTTCATATTGTACACATGAACTAAAAAACTTAAAGACTGTAGTAGCAAAATATACAAAACATTCATTCAAAAATCAACAGTCTCACACAAAATACAATAATTTGTTACTGGTTTTGAGATTACTTTGTATTCAAATTTTTTCATTACCTAAAACAATTACATTCTTTAAAAAGAACTAAAATATTGCATTTAATTCAAAAAATATGTATAAAATCCAGTATAATATACTTTGTACGGTGCTGTTGTTTTTTGTCTGTTGTAAGTTTCTAAATTTTTGTGTTTTTAGATGTTGAGCTTAAGCATCTAATGAAATGGTCAAGTCCGTCTGTCAGTCTGTCTGTCCGTCTGTTGACCCGACGCTACAGGTCAAACCATTTCACCGATTTGTTTCATACTACTTTTATAAAATCACAAATGCAACCGGGCATGTCTGTATTGTTATTTCACTTCAATCGGACTGGCCATTGCACCACAATTAAATGTTGAATGGACCCATGTCAAAAAATGAAGAAGTAAGCACCATAAAAACGGGTTAAGCGAAATAGCTGGGCATGTGCCGTGCACAAATTCCTTGCATTCCCGCTGCTCTCACTGAATGACCCGGAAAAAAGTGCAGTTTTAGATACTTTTTGAGAGTGCCCAGCTATGTTACGAAATAGCACCATTCCCAGGCAGGTTCATACTTCGCTCGGAACTTAAATACGTACGCTCATAGGACGTTGCATGGTAGTAGCATTGACTGCATGTAATTACCAAACGACATGTAGTTGCGCATGTCCTTCGTATGCCCTTGCCCTTTCATCTCATTTTGTTTCGCCCATCTTGCCCATTACCCAGTTTTCTTTCGCGTTTCGCCCATCGTCTTATTTTATTTCGCTAATCGTCTGAAACTCTTTCGCCCACTGTGTCAACATTACGGACGTCTTAGATGCTGAGCTTAAGCATCTAATAAAATGGTCAAGTCCGTCTGTCCGCCTGTTGGTCCGACGCTACAGGTCAAATCACGGAATGATTTTAGTAAAACAACTTTTAAGCAATCACAAATGCGACCGGGCAGGTCTGTATTTTTTTTAATTTGCTCCAAATAACCATTTGCTTACAATGAACAGCTGAATGGACGCTTGTCAAAGCTTAAGGGAAACGAACTTTGCAAAATCGGCTTAACATACAACGCAAATGCAAATGCACATGTACATACAATTTTTTGAGTTCTGCCGGGCAAATACAAGTATTACACCTAATCTGCATAAAAACAAACCAAATCAATAATCTATGCTACAGTGGTGTTTCAGTTTCTCACTTCCGACTCAGACACGCTGCAAATTTAATGTCAATAATGTCGTTGTGGAGGCTTAGGGGTTACGCGCAAATGATGTCACGTGAATATTCTTTTTCGACACCCCCACCCAGTTTTTATAGCAATCACATTAGATAAACAGGTTATGCCTGACGCGCAAATGATGGTACGTGAATATTCCTTACCCACCCCGCCCCCCTCCCTATCCAGCTTTTATCGCATTGATTTTAGGTAAATGACATGGGGGTTACGCGCAAATGAAGTCAGGTGAATATTTCTTTTCGACACCCCCACCCAGCCTTCATCGCAATGACATCATGTAATCAGAATAGGGGTTACGCACAAACAATGCCACGTGAATAATCCTATTGAACGCCACCACTTAGCTGTTATTTCGTATAATGCATATACAACTACTAACTAGTACAGGTTGGTCTGGCGGTTAATTAGTTGGTTGATTCCTTCTGGTTACGCAACAGTCCAAGCGCATTCTGAAATGGATGGGTGACCTGTGCTTGGTAATCCTGCAAGGCTCGGTGGTATGTACGTTGCAGGTCTTAGAGAGTCATTCTCTAGGCTTTCTAGAGTTCCCTTCTCTTGAAAAAGTAGTCAGAAATAATAAAATCAAATACAAAAACTAACGACTATAGTGAGTAGTAATTAGTCAAAAGCTGTCTTTCCCTGGAAATCAGTGAAAATTCGCTGTGTGGAGATTACGTTAAAGCATTTACTTTACTTTACTTTACCAAATACCTGTATACACTATACGCAGGATGACCACTACTATACCAATAATCTCAATTTGAGAGGACGAGTGTTTTTGTCTATATTATTTCTACCTATATACATAATTTGGAACAACATTGTTACCAATTTTGAAATACTTTTTGTCGAGTGATAGCTCATTTTGAAGCTCTTAAAAAATAAAAAGCTGATTTTTTGTTTATTTACTTCTGGCCTATACAACACTTTTCATAGCGATTTTTCGGGGGAAAAATCGGTTTTTTCGATTTCATTCGAAAATGTTTCGAATCACACGCTGTGAACTCGATCATAATTAGATTCTGCTAATCATAGCCGTTCTAGTGACGTATCACTTGTATGCAAACTCCATGAGTATCCAGGCTAAATATCAATTTTTAAATTTCGAAAAGATTTGGGCGGGAGATTTAAACTATTTCATTTTATAAGGCTGATAAAGGGTCAGATATACATGGTGCCGCCAACTTTGAGGGTGGGTCAGCTGCAAATAAATAACACTATCATACACATTGTTGTTTTTAGATGCTGAGCATCTATAGGAATTATTATTATTATGCTGGGTTTTATTTCCAAAAATCGAATTGTTTAGCACATACACAAGAATGACACAAGTTAATGTATTGTCACTATCGAAGATAGTACATATAAGAGATAGTTTGTATTATAAATTTAGGGTAAACATAGAATATATATTTCTTGAAAGGTGTAGAATATAATTATACAGCTTTTATAACAATAAGTTGAAACCTTAATCGTAATTTGCCATTGAAAAAGGAAGGAGCCCACGCGACAGAGATTCAGCGCAGTGGAGTAAAGAAACACGAATTAATAGCTTAATCTATTGTACTCTATTTATAATAATCTAACTAGTGAAGGAATCGCAGACTTACGATACCTTTCCGTATTACACTTCATAATTCTGTATTTTAGGTTATTTCTAGATGGTCTGCTATTACAACGTTTTTGAGGAGTTAACCAATTTGAGTATTTTTCAGATTTCAAGAGTTTTTTCCCAAAGTTAATTAACAATTTGATATACCTACATTCAATTTTTTCGATTCCCAACAATTTGGTTATACAGTTATAATTTTTTTCACTAACATATTTTTGAGCAATTATTGCTAAACATTTTTTTTCAACTTTTGATATCATAGTCATTAGCTTAGACTGAAGAATGGCTATGTCCGTCCGTCTGTCTGTCTGTCGATGTGTCTTTTTTTGTCGTGCTCCACAGGTCACAGTTTTCAACTTAATTTTTTCAAATAAATTTTAAATGATCCTGAATGCGATGGAATAGAACCCTATTGTTTTTTGAATTAAACGGATTTACCAGTTTTTCACCATTAACGACATAATGGACCAACTTTTTAGCATTAAAATGAATGCAAGAAAAACGGATGTCTGGCACGACTTTACATGCATTTCAATACTTGTAACTGAAACACACTGAGGTACATACGGAGCTGAGAGCTTGTCAACTTTCGCTATTACAAATACACATGGAAACTTTTCACCAATTTCCTTTACAAATCAACGTACTACTTATAGTACGTATGTACGTTCACAGGGCAGCCTGGTATGGTGGTTTTAGGTCTGGCCCTGCAGTTTCGCAGGGGTAAATTAGAACATTTCCATACTCAGGTCTAGAGTCTGGGCTCCAGGGTTCGATCACACGGATTCCTATTCATTACTACAGATCACGGACATACGTAAGTAAATGGGTAATAGATGGGGATGGATCGTTCATAAATGGCGTCCTAAACATTTTGCAGTTTTAGGTATCCCTATTTTCAACTTTGAATGTTTTTCCAGCCTATTTTAACTACGTGCCATGGACGTATCTATATTTAGTATAGATATTCAGGGACTGTCCATAATGACGTCATCTAAATATCATAGTTTTTAATATCCCTAGTTTCAACTTTATATTTTTTTCGAACCTATTTTAACTACATGTCAGGCACATATCTATATATGGTAAAGTTATTCAGGAATCGTCCATAAGGACGTCATTCAAATATCATAGTTTTAAGTACCCCCAGTTCCAACTTAAATTTTTTTTCCAAATGGAATATACCTAAACATTTACATAACGCGATTAGGAATTTAGCTATATACTAGTCGGGGTACACCACATTGAGCAAGAGCCAATTTAGCCCACAGGTGAGTTGGCCGCGCATGCTCTTCACGTTCACATGCGAGCATACAAATTTTGTATTGTTGAATATTCCCCAAGTTTCGATTTCTCCTTGGTATAGCAGTAAAGCACCGCCACGTACAAAGCACTATATAGTTCCATATAAGTTAAAGTGGTAAGTGGTATATAGTGCTTTGTAAGTGGCGGTGCTTTACTGCTTTACCAAGGAGAAATCGAAACTTAGTGAATATTCAACAATACAAAATTTGTATGCTCGCATGTGAACGTGAAGAGCATGCGCGGCCAACTCACCTGTGGGCTAAATTGGCTCTTGCTCAATGTGGTGTACCCCGACAAATTTAACCATTTAAGGACCCCCACTGTCATTAGTTCAGAAATTAGGTTGACAAATATCCTTCAGATAGGATTTTACTATTATGCATGCAGGGATCGTCCATAAATGACGTCATACAAATTAAACTATTTTAGGGATCCCTGATGTCATTAGTTTAGAAATTAGGTTTGCATAAATCCTTAGCCTAGGATTTTACTAGTGTGCATGCAGGGATCGTCCATAAATGACGTTATACAAATTTAACTATTTTAGGGATCCCTAATGTCATTAGTTTAGAAATTAGATTTACATAAATCCTTAGCCTAGGATTTTACTAGTGTGCATGCAGGGATCGTCCATAAACGACGTCATAAAATTTTTACTATTATAGAGATTCCCATGTTATTAGTTCTAAAATCAAGTAAGCGTATATCCTCAACATTGGATTTTATAAGCGCACGTAGAGGGATCACCCATAAATGAAGTTACTATTTTACTTTATATTTTATTTTACTATTTTTACTATTTTAGATATCCCTACAGTCATCAGTTCGGAAACTAGGTAGACGTATGTTCTCGACGTAGGATTTTGTTAGCATACATATGGAGATCGTTCATAAATGACTTTGTTTAAATATTACTATTTTAAGTGTCCCTCCTGTCATTAATTTTTAAATTAAGGTTATGGGTACCCATATTATAAAATGCTTTCAGTATTCATACTGGGATCTTCCATTAAAGACGTCATCTAAACATTACGATTTTATAGATCCGCTCGGTATTTGTTCAAAAATAAGGTGAGCAGATACTTTGGACGCAGGATGTTACAAAAATACGTACACGGATCGTTCATAAATGGCGTTACCCAAGTATCATCCTTTTAATGATTCAACCGTTATTTTTTGCAACTTTATCGAATTGAAAATTTAAGTAGGAGAAGTCAAAGTGGAGTTAGGCGCTGTCGTAGCTTAAGCGTTGCCACAATAAGGTTCTACTTCTTTATTATAGCAATTATTCGCTGTCAGCTCAGCATCTACTTCGGGCCCCCGGTCGACAAATCCGGCGCGAAGCGCCGGATTTTTTATGTTATGCTTCAGAAGGTGACGCTGGAGGTAGGTGGGTCTCAAAATATGCTTAAGTTTGCTGGCGTCATTTGTGCCCGGCCCCTAATTTTTTTCAGTTTATTATGCAGTAGATAGTCACAGTGCAGTTAAACCTTCCGTCTGCAGTCCACACAATGTTATTATGTTTAGGTTGAACGTTATATCTCAATAGATTTTTTTGAATATGTACCTCTACCAAAAATATAAATATTGAATGGCTGAAAGTAAAATAATCCTTTTATATCTTTCCGTTTTCATTCCTTTCATATCTGCCCGCATTACTTTCCGTTTCTTCCTGGACTCACCACATGCCCCTACTACCCTGTCTTTCTCCCTTTCCATTGTTACACTCACCCCACCACCACCAAAATATCCATATCCTACAACACACTAGGCATTCCCCTAACTCTAACAGTAGTTGCATCAGGTAGCCACGCTGCAAGTTAGTATGATCTTCAAGCATAACAATGTAACTATACTCTTGGGCACTTAATGAAGTGACCACATTCCTAAGTTGGTATTAATATGAGTAAAGGCCTCACTACGTTATATTACGACCTCAAACCAATCCTAGAATTATAGTTTATGTTTCTTTTATTTTCAGACTCACATTGCCCTTAGTATTTTGTCGATGCTTGCTGTCTGTGTAGGGGGCAGTATTGGATTTTTTCTTGAAAGACCTGCAGCTCAAACTGAAATATCAGAAAAGATAAATGCGTCTCGAAATATATTAATTCAGTACCACAAGTCGATTGGATTTCCTGTTTTTGTAGCATTCTTTATAAATATAGTTCTTGGGGTATGGAGGCCCAAAGGATTTGGCGCAAGAACTGCCATGATACTTTTTCATTCTATCGTGGGGTATTTGACTTTAATCGGAGCAGGTAAAAAAAAATTTCATACCTTTAATTTCTTTGGTGTTAACATGTGGGATTTCTACTAATTAATAAAACCTGACAAGGGAAACCCTCGGATAAATCCGCAGCTTCAGAAAGGTACGAAATATAAATAGTATATTTTGTACCCTTAAAAGAAATATGTCAACATTATGTGAGAGTTTTCCATTTGAAATCCATAAATAACGCATTTTTTCCATTATGTATAACTTGTCCCCTCGAATGCCATAAATAACTTCCCATCAAAATAACCTTCTATCAGCAGCATGTATCACTTGCCTCCTTATTACAACATACAATATTCACATATATTAGTCATACAGGTAGTTACAGGTAGTAACAGGTATTCGTATATAAGTTGAAGTATTGTATGAGTAACTTCGTAGGATTAAGAAAGAATTATATTTTACATTTCATTCGTCTGAGAATGAGAGATGCATGAGTAATAATATAATTGATGAGTCTAGCTCGTGTCGCATTAGATAAACAAGAATGTGCTGAAGCGTGCTCAGCCGAGCTATGCATAAACATAATACATGCGTTGTATGTATGACGGCGGATGTTTACGTCTTATCGCTTTGTCTGCGATATGAGACGAGAATTCAAGTTCAAGTTCTATTTACATTTTCAATGTCAATAGACGTAAACAGTAGCAGTATTATTCTTATTTAATTACTGCGACCAAACTCTTTATTCCTTTGATTCTTTATAGGAATTAAACAAATGTAGAAATCACGAAATTCTCTAATAAGATTAATTATTAGGACAATTCGTAAAGTACAAAAGATATTAAAATTAATGTGTCTGGGTAGAAACATTATTTTAAGTATATTAGTAAAACATGGTAAATTGTATTTACTCAAATTTAATAATTTGACAAGTGTAAGAATGCGGTAGTCTTTGTCTGAGACAAAACACCCAAACCCTAAATTGTAAATTATCTTTGTCAACCGAGTTTAATTCAGTAAGAATTAGAGTGAATAAAATCAATCGTGAATCTGAGATCAAGTCAACTACAAGTCTTCTGTTGAGAGTCCCCCTAATTATCTGCCGTGCTCGACAAGTACAGTTCGCCCCATTCACCAGTTTCTTTAAATCTCGTTCATACCACTGAGTTAATTAGGCCCCCACACCTTACGTGGGCGTTATCAGCACTATCCGACAGGTCTACTGGTTACCTTACTTTTTCCGAGTATTTTATACAAAGTTAAAGTTCAAAACCTTAACACCCCTCGAATGCAATACATAACTTCACATCAAAATAACCTTCTATCAGGAGCATGTATAACTTGTCCCCTCGAAGGCCATAAATAACCCCCAATCGACAGTAATGTATACTTTTAGCCTTTAGTGACCATGTAGGACAATATTTATTAAATACAAACCAAACGAGTAAATTATTGAAGCGAGTAACATATCTAGCGTTTGTTGTTTTCAAATCCTGGTATTCAAGCATGGTTATGCATATTTTTCGCTTTTGAAAATCTCAAATTCTGTTATGCTTTGATTACATTACCATACATAATGATAATATGTACAGATTCCATACTATACCATAGGGGGCCTTGCAAATATTACGTAATATAGTTTAGGGGAGGTTAGGTCTGGAAAAATGACGCTCAGATTCTTATGTAAATTATTCACATACGGATTTATATGATTTCGAGGGGGGTTCAAAATTTAGGATTTTGTGATTACTTAATAGTTGCGAGTTTCCCAGTGTACCTAGGTTAATTTGTGTAGAATATACATACTTGAAGACTGAGACTGACGTGAGACACAAATTCGTCGTATATGCTGCGTTTGCGCTACTGCTGCACAAGTCGGCCCGAAAATATAAATTACACGAGTTTAAAAATTTTTTAAAGCTCGTGTATGCGATATGCGTAAAAATAAAACCAAAATAAAAATTGTTTTACCAGGGGCCCCTACTTCTCAATATCAACATATTCATATGCTCAAATATTAAAAACAAAGAATGTGGTGTCACTAAATTGTTATCCCAACCTAGCCCGTATGCTCCTCTACAACCTACGATGCTCATACCCTCCGATTATTTGGTGTAGCCCCCCTCCCCCTGATTTTCCATTCTTGTATACCACAAATGGCATCACATACCTAACTGCCCATATCTCAAAATTAGGCAATGTAGTTTCACCAAAAATAGGTAATCACTAAGAAAGTGCCAAAATTAGCTTTTTTAGTAAGTTGATTAAAGGAGTTGCCATCTACCAGCCAGAAAAGGCCAAAACTCAAGGGATTCCACATAGTTCTCTGATGGAAAGGGACAAAAATACCTTAATGTCGCCAAAAAGAAGTCCGCAGCTTTAAATTCCGCCACAGTTCCAGCCAACATCCCTTCCCATAAGAACCCACAACGCATAACAGAAAACTGCAGCTCCTGTCCACGTCACTTTCCACAGAACCCACAAAGCAACTCAACTAGCCAAAATACTAGCATCACATCGCTACCACCGGAGCAACAGTTTTCCTTATTTTTCTCCTTAAGTGCTTCGGATCTCCAAATTACAATTCAATCATCTTTTGACTTCACAAGGAACAGCAGCTTCACTGCTTTCCTCCCCAACATAGGAATCTTTTACAATTTCTCAAAGGGGCAACAGCTCCACTTTTGCGTTCCCCATATATTTTATTTATTACTCACGTACAGATAATGGCTAGATTTTACACATTAAGACAGTAGCAGCTTTACTGCTTTGTCTTGTACTCAGTAATTTTCCGTTTTCTCAATTATATTATTCATGTCCTCTGTTCTTAAGCACTTGTACTCAAGCCAATGTAACTTTTGATTTTTCATTATTGAATATTAATTAAATTTTAGCTTTCAATTTACAATCAAAGTATAAAATTTTATAACGTAGTAAATTTCTGTTCGAATTTTTGGAAATAGTGAAAAACGGAAAAGGCATTACAGAAGAATAAACTATTTGTTGACGTTTTTAAAATCCCTTTACCGTTTAAAACCATTTCTTAAATCAGACTGAAATTAATTCAGTTATCTTTCTACTGATCAGTTCTTCCACATTTTGTAAATTTCCAATATTATAGACATACTAATTTAAGTGACCAAAACGATGATAAAATAATAAGAGATAACATTCTGCCAACCTGATGTAAGAAAATTAGATTAAAATTTGTAAAAGTTATTCATCCTCCTGTTCGCAAACTAAATGCCTCCATTTAAGATTTCCTAGTCATCATTTCTCGCCACTGGTCAATTGTAAATCCCTAATATTAGATATAAGTATATATAAGCGGAAGAAAACAAATTAGTATTGAAAATATCAAATCATATTTTATTCTATTTTGGACGTAGCGGCTTTCGCCTTACGGAAAAGAAATTCAATTTACTCGATCTTCTCATTTTCTTTTCGACTTTTTGAAAAAAATAAATTTGTTCACATGACCATTTCTAAAAAGTTGTTTTACATTCGTCCATCCTCTTCTCATTTCCTCAAGTACTCAATTTTCTTAATTTCTATTCTTTAACTATAATGACTTACTCTGAGTGTGTAGTATGTAACTTCATCCTTTGTTTTCTCATTTTTGTATGCGTCATCATAGTGATTTCTCAACTCATTGTTTTCATGCTTTGAAATGTTCCTTATCATACTATATAACTTAATTTTATCTCACTTCACACTATTTCTTAAATAGGACGTGATGCTTTGAATCCGTCTCCACTCAATTAGGATAGGCAGAGAAATAAAGGAATCAGGGGTTTTCTAAACTCCTGTTCCTTTTCATTAGGTTAATTCAGCAAAATACAATAAATAATAGTCCAAAGTAGATTTTTATTTTTTTCAAAATTTAAAGAATGGCATTTAAGGTCAGTCGGGCGATGAAGAGTTTCGGGTGCTAACGTTCAGACCCAGGTTCGCGCACTGAATTCTTTAGCTGACAGTCTTCATCCTGTATATGTGTGCGAATGATTTTAAACTGAAGCTTACTACATAAACCTGCCAATCTAACTTCTATTCTTACGAAAAAAAATTTTTTCTATCTCATTTTGATTTTTCACGTCACAATATTATTTAGAAACAGATATTTTATGTCCTAAAATCAGGTAAAATATGCAAAAATTCTTCGACTGGTGCAGGCGTGTGGGAATGAGGCTGGTCGGCCGAATGCTTGTAATGCTTTGCATTATCGGTCGACCTGAAGCTTAATTTCCAACTCGCCTTCGTGAAGACTCAGTCCGAGGCTGCAACCTTAATTATATGCGCCATGCGCCGCACTACTTAGTCGTAATTATTCAAAATCCCAGCTTTTCTTTCCGTTTTCTTCATTTTTGGTAGCAAACTATTTAGCGCACAGTGAAAGAAAGAAATTAGCGAGAGACAAATAACAATCCGCATCAATTTGCATATTTAGTTGCCCTTAACTGGATCCTCCTTTCCATTGTTCATACGCACGGTATAAAGGTGTCGTAGACCGCCACCGCTGCCCCATTCAAAGCCTCCTTTGAGGAAATTCAAGTGTGTGCCACCGCTAGTAAAAGGGCACTATGTTGCAGAAAAAGAGTATTTTTTTTAATTACGTAATTTTCCTATTATAGTTCCCACAACTGCACTCTAGATAATTTAAAATTACGTTTCCTGCACTTTTTAAAGAAGCTTTTTATAGAGTTGTATTTAATTTTTTAAATTGTGATCGTTTTATTTGATTAGCACTAGACGAATTTTTAATTTTCCTTGGCTTCCACTTAAACATTTTAACTAATTGAGAGACTTGTGCAAGTCCATCGTAAAAAATTGGTTTTACCACCCACATACTTGGTTTTAGTGCCGAAATCTTTAATATTTTTGTTATAGTTAATACAACGACATCATAAACCACTCTTTGACATCCACAAGATTATTAAATTAAATTCTGTGCTTTCCAAATAAATACCCTAAATGGCTCCTAGTCTTAAGCATGGTCATCTTACACACTTTAAGTTTGCACATGGCGATAGAAATTAGTTTTATTGCAGCTGGCAATGAAGTATTTAGAAATCTAAATTATAAGCAAATTTTGCAACATGAAAATTGCCGTAATCAATTTTTTGAAACCTTTTAGTCTACATGTTTTATCTATTGCTCAACTAAAAAACATCCCTGACCAACATATTGGCAGTAAATAGACAATAAGGATTGAACAATGAATTTAAACAACCTGAAATTCCTGCTAACGCTGTTACTTAAAAAGCAGTTTAGCACAATGTTGGTGATTAAATAACAGTTTGTTAAATACTAATTTCTTTTGCATTTATCATTTTAATATTCCTATATTTTGTAATAATTTTAGTAACACAAATATAACACTATTAAATTTACAACACAGCTACTACCCTAATTAAAATGTAATTAAATACAATTCAAATACACGTGTACACACGCTAAGTTCTAAGTTAAGGGGCCAAAAAATGGGAAACGTAATTACAAGCAAACTAAGTGCTTTGTATGATTTCTCGGGATTTGGAAAAAGTTAGTCAAAGTAGATTTCGTAGCTTTTGTAAAGCCCTGATACGAAGGTCATTCGAGTGCATTTTTAGTTTGCTGTTAATAAAACATTTTTAAAATTTTTGAAAAACGCAGAATTCAAAAACTAAGAACTTCCTATAGAATTTTGTATTTAAGTGAACTAATAGTCCCTTGATAGAATGTTTTTATTTTTCAGAAAATACTTTAAATAACTAAAACCTTTAAAAAGGATCTACAAACAGCTTAAATTAGAAAGTTTTGGAAATAAAGTGAATTGAAACGCACTAAATATGATTCTACCGTAAAGTTACATTTTTAATTTGTATTTTTATTTGGACTTCATTTAAATTTACAAAGCCAAACAGTTTTAATTAGGTACATACTTGCGTGTCAAAAAAATTTCCTATACTAACCTAATAATAAGCCTATTAATTTTAAAAAATGTTTAATACTAATTAGAGCTTTAGTTTTTAACGGAAAAACCAAAAAACTTGTAACACTGCGTTCCAAAAAATAGTAGAAATTCATCTTAGTTGTATGTCATAAATGTAACTGGTCTTTTATCATGGTCTCTAGTGACAACAATTACAAGACTTGACAAATTACAAAAAAAACTTGTTCACAAATTCTCGACTTTTGTACTTTTCCGGATCTGGTATACGATTTCGCCAATCTTTTAAATCCAAAAAATTAGCTACAGCAGGATGTGGATCAAAATTTGCTGTTCCCACCCCGTTGATAGATACGAGCAAAATGGTTGACATTGAAAAAGTAGAAAGTGAACTTTGACCGTCCGTTTTAGCCTTGGTATACAAAGAAACAGCTCTTTGTACACCCATGCTGTGTGGCGCTGCACACATTACGCACTGGTATATTTTGTAAAATTGAGGGTATCTTGTGGCCATGTCATGAAAGAAATGAAAACTTTTCCAAAGAGGCAAATTCTTATCTATTTCCAGACTGCATGCTTCATTGTATATTGCTAATAATGATATTTGTTTGTACTTTTGTTCGAATAGGATTACTGCTTCCATAATTTCTACAGCAGATTTGGCTTGGCAGATATTTAATATTTCGTTAATTTTTTCATTGTCTTTTAATTGATCCTCCGGACTGTATAGTGTCAAATCGCACTGCTTTAAAATCACGTTTAAAAGAAACGAAAGCATTTACAGCTCTTTGTTGTTCGATGTAGCTTGGATAGTCTTCCAGTAAGTTTCCTTAGTCAACAACATGTTACAGTTTTATAGACCTAATTAGTGTGTTCATGTTTTTCTTCTCGCTTTTCAAACCATTTTTTAGGTCACGTATGAGACGTCAAAATACATACATTCATACAATAACAATAAATTTACCTGTGACATGCGCAATAGATTTTAATTAGTCCTTTTTCCAGTTTTTTCTCTAAAAGGGCCCAAAGTCCGCTATGCTTTCCAGTATTTGCTGCTTTACCATCTGTAGTGATACTTGTAATTTTATCACAAAATTCCTCTAAAAGAAATCCAAGATTTTGAAACGTAGAATCTACGGCTTCTAGCAATCCAAAGGCGCGGAGGGCGCCTTTACCTTCAGGTTCATTTATTCCTAAAAATAATGACTTCAGTTCAGATCCAAGACAAATTCGAGCTAGTAAGTACTTAACGTCTTGCGTTACTCGATCTTGAGACCCATCAACCTGAATACCAATGCAAGTGCTTGCTTTCAAACGAGATTTAAGATTCTTAATTTGAATACTGCCTATGACCTTACACATTTCAGAATAAATGTAAGGTGAAACATAGTAAAGCAACTGTGATGTTGGATTAAATGGGCCAAATTTATTTTTTAAAACCTCTTGAATTCGTGATAATTGACTTTAAGCGTGCAAAGTTGCCAAATGACGACTTGGCAAAGACCAGCCCATTTAATGTTTCAACTTTCATGTCATTGTGAGCTGTCGCAGCAAAGTTAACTAACGTTTTACGTGTTTGCTGGTCTTGTTTCTTAAACAATTTAAGCCATGTGTGATTTTTAGTGTCCATATTATTCCATGTTTCCTTGAGTTTTTCTTTTTCGACGCAAACTGAATGACTGTTTAAAAAGTTGTGATCAACAAACCGCTTCAAAAATCTTATTTGTATGCCCGACGCAAATGCAATTGATATTTTTATAGGGAAAAAATACGAACGGTGACTTTTCCTACTTTCAGGAAACAATTATATGTTATGCTAGGTGAATCGGCCGAAGTGCTCAAAACCCAAGATGCAATAAAATATAATATATCCTAAGTGGCAAATATGAGAGGTATAAGCGATAGGGAATGATACGTAATTAGGACCTTGTCTAACTACTTACTTACTAAAATGTGTGGGTGAGTTGGTGAGCAAAATAAAAATCTGTATGCCAATAATCGAATGAACTTATTATTATATCTTGCACTAGAATATAAGTAGATATACGTAAGTACACAATGCAATAAAGAGGACGTAGGTAAAGTATTGAATTATGTTAATTTAAATTAATTTACGTTTACGATTTATTCAATGAAATGAAAGTGGGAATTATTTTCCCTGAAACAAAATGTACCTAACAAAATGATACGAATACTTTTAATGTTGAAACGAAAATAAAAGGAAAAGCTAATGATTTATATTATTACGAATTTGTCGAATTGATTTCATATAATATAATAATTAAGATATGATACCGGAATTGATGCACGTAACCTCGGTCAGATTACTCGTCACGGATCTGACGCTGCTTACGGGATTTATCACTATTTATAAATCTATTTCTAATTGACCTACGACCAGAAAGTTAATACGGAATTAAATGTAAAATACTACTTGCGTCAAAATAATAAATTGTTAACTTTACGAAATAATTACGATCGAAAATGTGACAAAACAGAGTCAGCGTATTTTGTCTAAAGTACAAAAAGAAATATGGCTACAAACAAAAATTACGAGTTAAATTTTGATGTGTTTAAGGATCGAATGTAAAAAACTGACTAACTGGGATTTCTCAAATTTTAGCTTGAGGAAGGCTCGTCTGAGAGCGCCCTTTCTTTGTTAGAATTTTTCTTACTGTCTGAAATAGCAATTCTACTATCTGGGATTTTCTTCCCTCGCTTTTACAATCTCTGACCGTGAGTCACGTGATCATTCGGTACCTTTCTTGAGTACTGCTGCATCTGTTTTTCAAGGAGCTCAAGAATTTCCTTTTCAAAATCCTCGCCCTGGTATCGACGTCCGCGCTCGATTGTCAAAAGAAACGAATCCGGTCACGATAATGCTTTGCTGAAAATTAACTTTGTGTAAAAAAAACACATTGTTAAATTTATTTTCCTACGTTCGCTTTATTTGCAAAAATATTTTTTTGATCCATCAGTACATGGGATCATATAATAACAAAAACAAAATGAGAATTACAAAAGGGTTGAGGGTTTCAACATCACGATTACCTCACCACAAATGAATACCAAAACCAATAATAGTGCATTACGTATAAAGTCTTTTCTCTCTGAGATCATCATTACTATAAATCAGTTAATGGTAGGAATATATAAATACGATTGACTGTCGTCTCCCGCTGATGGGGACGAAACATACGAAATATCAAAAATCTACATAACATGGTAAAACTATTGAACGTCAAATAACAAATATGTCAAAATTACTAAATACTACGTTCAAGAAATGCAAATATTACGAAAACGTTTAATACTAAATATGAGACAAATAAAGCTACTGTCAATAACAAAATATAAGTACCAAATACGGCACACCATACTCCAATAAAACGACAAAGTACCTAAAGTACATAATAAGCAGTAATTATAAAATATATCCATGAAAATTTTAAGTCGACCGCACAACAAAAGGCTGTGGGCGAAAAAGAAACGACAAATTCCTCACGGGGAATTAATTTTCCTACGAACGAGTGAGAATATGTTGACCGTTGGCGACGTTCACAATTTTCTCGAACTTTGCAACTGGACGACGTGGCGGCCAAGTTGGCTTAAGAGAAGGATAAGTAGTCTCCGGGGAAGGGCAAAGTTCGACTACAGTTTTTGTGCTTCCCATCTCTACCATATAAATTTAATGACTGATCGGATTCTCTGAAAGATTGTCTTCCCGTTCTTGTTTGACCGGAATGCTCCTAGCTGGCTTCCTAAGGATATAACGATGATACGGCATATCGTGTAATTTGACCGCGCGCATCTGGATCGTAACGTAACGTAACACATCTGCGTACGTGAATCGCTCGTCATGTCGAAAGTAAATTGTCTTCTTTTCATTTGAACCCTCGTGTTCTTTCAAACTCTTTGGGAATCGGGAATGACGTTCTTCGTCAAACTGATACTCAGCGTGAAGTAAATCTTCTAGTACGATCTCCATTGCCTTTTCGTGGGTACTGTCCTCATCATATAATTAGAAATTTCTGTAAACTATCAGGAACAAAACACTTACAAACATTAACATCCTACTTTCCATATTATACATACGTTTAAGAAAATTTATATTTAATCTTTTCTACGTGCAGTTTTAAGCTTTACTGAAGAAATCGGATTTCTCGGGGACCATCACGAAGGCTTCTTCGACTATGGATTTTACGTTTGGATCATTTTCCATCTGGGTGCAGAAAAAGGGGGAAAAGAAATAAAAAAAAATAAAAATAAAAAGTAAAAACTTTCCCATTATGTTTCCTGGACACAGAACGGTAAAATGTTTAACCTACTTTCGTTTTGTGCTGTATGTATCTACATTCGATTTTGAACTACGAAATTTATTTATCAGAATCAAAACTATTATTTTAAAGCAAATGTGTAAATTCATAAAAGTGCAACACTAAATATAATTGTGTATATTAACTATTTCACGATTTCGTAGAATCTACGTTTTTATATACATAGATTTTACAATATTGGAAATTTCTAATAATGGTTGGGACAATTTCGGTACAAATGCGGTCCTTGACAAGACCAACATAATTTCACGTTCGGACAAAACGGCTGGAGCTGTTGAGTACGTTTGACTGGACACTCATCGAAGACGTGTCGAAGATTTTCTCGGAGTCCTTTGTTAATGCAGACGGGACATTTTCGGATTTTTTGTATGCCTATTTTTGGTACATATTTTTCGACGGCGATTTTCTCAACTGATTTCTCTTTAGTTGTTGCGGCCTCTAAGAATTTTATGGCCCTTTCTTTATCTTCGATTTTCTTGTCAATTTCTGCAAAGGTTTGCCGAAAAACATCCAGCGCAGTTTTTCGCTTTTGTTGATCCTCGCCCAATTTGGATCCTGGTCTTCTATCATTTTCTCATCGGGACTATCGGGAGCCTCGGAATTTACGATTTTTACGGGACTATCTTCGTCGATGTCCATCAGCATTAGGTTTTCATCCTCGCCTAGATTTATTACAACGTCATCATCATCGCTCGCCATTAGCAAATCGTCTTCGCTAATATGTGACATCTTATTTGCACGCATAATTAACTCAAACCTTTTTAATTATTTACAATAATAATATGGTTAATCGATTTTGGTTTAATCTACGTCTTCGACGCTACTTTCTCCTACGCTACTTTCTTCTGCAGTACTACTTGCATTAAAAATATTGTTTTGGACTTGAAATATTGAGTCCGTGAATTTTTTGAATGCGCGACTACGGTTAATTTGAGGAACTTAGATTTTTCTAAGTTCGTAAATCATCGGATCTAAATTTTTATTCCATACGCGTTGACGGAGTCCTCGTCTCGGTTCCGCGGGAACGGAGACGGGTATTTGGGATCTGGATGGTCCAGGAGCGTTTGGATTTTCGGTGCCTACGGGCTCTACGTTCGTGGAATTTTGTAAATCACCCTGCATAATATTAGCATTAGTTGGGGACGGAGTTGCAGGTTTCGGAGTTTTAGTTTTTGAGGAAGTACGAATTTTAGACGGAGATGGCGAATTAAGAGTTTCTTGGGCGCTGTCGAAGCGGTCCCAAATACTACATGTTATGTCTCTGGGACTTACGTGAGCATTTTCCTGACGTGTCCCGGCAGACACGAAACCGCTCCCTTCTCCTCCCTGTGGGTGTGGAGACTGGTGGGCTTCGGGACTTTCAATAATTGTTTGGCCGTACCATGAGTGATGCAAATTGTCAGTGCTGACATCGTCTTCCAGCTCGGGGCAGGAATCATCACTTTCGTCAGATAATAAATCGTAGGGCGGAGCACTTGGCGGGAGCTCACGGTGAGCCGTTGCACTAAAATTGTATATTTCTCAACGAACAACATCCGGAAAAACATTAGTACCATCCTTACGTGGTGGTTCGGTCAGATCGTCGTAGGTTTGATAAAGAAAACATGGTCAGCTTGGGTAGGCTGAAATAAATTAAGCCATTCCATATTCTGATCGACTATAATTCGAGTTTCGGTTGCGATTTCTGCTACCTCAGGAATGTATGGAATTAAATTATGTCTATGCACCATTTCGACTTTGGTAGGTTTTTCGATAGAATTTAAATCAAATTCTGCGGGGCACAAGAAATATATATGCTCATTTTCAATGAGGCTGTATACCTTGTACGGCCCTGAATAGCGGACCATGAACTTACTCGGAGTTCCTGTCTTACGGGTGTAATTACGTCAAAGAACTAAATTGCCGATAATAAAATTCATATGTGGGTGTCTATGATCAAACTCCAACTTACGCTTAAGTTGATTTTCGCACGAGTTTTAATGCGCTTGCATTTAGTGTTTAAAAAGTTCACCAATGCGAATGAGATGCCTCTCGGGGTCATCATCAGATGAGGAGCTTTCGGTAATAGCTTGGTCATACGGATGAGTAAGAGACCTACCAAACATTAAAAAGTAGGGACTGTACCCAGTACTGCTGTGCTTTGCAGCATTGTACTTGTTAGCTACGTGCGAAAATAAAGTATCCCATGGTTCATTCGTATCAAATTTCAACTTTTTGAGGATGAAACTGAATGTTGAATTACTACGTTCAACGAAGGCGTTGCTACTGGCGTGTCGAGCAGAAGTGGCAATACGGATGATGCCATAATTTTGCAAAATCTAAAGTATTCGTTAGAAGTGAAGCATGCTCCATTGTCGGAGACCAGAGCTTGTATTTTATGTTTTTAGACGAGGGGCTCCAAACATCGTATTGTTTCACCTGTAGAAAAAAGGTATAGGTATCGAGTACATTGGTCAATGCATGCGAGTATGTATTGATTGCCTTTTTGAGTGCGATTCAGAGGGCCTAAATAGTCTATACTAACTTTAGCATAGGGAAGCTGTGGTGTTATCATGACGTGGAGCGGACCGAAGCGGCTCCGTCGCTTAATGAAGTGCCGTTGACATGTGTCACAGGAGCGACACACGTCCATAACTAATTTGTGCATTTGGAAGAACCAATATTCTTCCCCTAATGCAGCATATATCTTCTCGTGTCCAAGGTGCGATCGTTCATGCAAGTATTTTATAGATTGCTTAGCTAAATTCTCTGGGAGCACGGGCACCCATAATTTCCCTAATGGTTCGCCTGATAGTTGTTCGAGTGTGCCGGAGTCGGGACTTAATTGAAAATTTTTCCGATATTTATTATAACCAATGAATTTATTTTCTATGTTCTTACGTAAGGAAAGAATAATTTTACTGATGCGTTTATCGTTAATCTGAAAATGTTTCAATCGAGTGAGATCGACTTTAATTCTATTGCATTGCTTAATGAAATCAACATCAACAAGGGAACGAATATGAATAGATTTGATTTCGGGTTCGCTTGCGTGAGCACGGGCACGGTTGTTTCTTGGAGGACGACTAAGTCCATCCGCCATTTCGTTGCATTTCCCGGCGACGTGATAAATCTTCAGGTCATACTCACTGAGTTTTTTACTCCAACGGATGAGTCGACCATTGCATTTGGAAGTATGCAAAATTAAAGTAAGGGCAGAGTGGTCTGTGTACACATGTACCTTGCGACCAAGTACGAAGTTGCGAAATTTTTGCAAACAGTATATGATTGCATAACACTCTTTATCAGTCACGGACCATTTTCTTTCTGGTGTCGTGAGAGTGTGCGAAGCGAATCCGAGTGGGCGACGAAGTTTACCTACTTTCTGAACTAGACAGCCCGCAATCTTAAATTCGGATGCATCGGTCCATAGCTCAAGCTGGGCGTTCTCGTCGAAGAACGCTAAAATCGGAGCGTTAGTAATCGCAGATTTAATATTATCGACTGCTTGACGGCAAGCAAGATTAAAAATGAAGAGCATGTCTTTCATAAGTAAATGATAGAGCGGTCGTGCCAGCCGAGAATATCCGTGTATCATGCGGCGAAAGAAGTTCGAAATCCATATGAAACGATGGATTTCAGTCGTGGTGGTAGGATACGGGTATTCTACGATAGTTTTATTACGAGCGGCATTGATAAAAACACCTTCAGCATTAACTCGGTGTCCTAATAAAATTATGCTCAGAAATCCTATAAAACATTTTGAAGGCTTAAGCTTAATATTAGCCTGAACAAACAACCATAATAATAATTCTAAACGATGTAAAATTTTGTCGAAGGATTTTCCGCCAAAACCAGAGTCATCTACGTATGCGCTCAACCATTTATGAAGGTAAGGTTTTAAAATTTTAGACATTGCTGATTGGAACAGTGCGCCACTATGAATGAAACCAAAAGGAAGTCTTTTATTTCTCCAAGTGCCGCAGTAATTAATATATGCTAGACAATTTCTACTGTCTTCGTGTACCTCAATTTGTTAATAGGAGCTTGCTATGTCGACCTGACAATAATGAGTGCATGCAGATAATTTATTTATTTCATCTACAATCGGTGGGAAGGGAACAGCTATGGGTTTTACTCTCTTATTTATTTCTCTTAGGCTCAATAATTTATTTCATGAGCAAGTCATCGGTATCGTCACGACAAACTACTTTGAAAAGATTTGACATCGCAGCAGGCGGAATAAATGAGAGGCGTCGGATCGAGGAGATCTACTGTCGCTCGTATCGTTTTCCCTGTTAGTGGATCTACGATTGAGGTATGGAAATTTTCGGGTTTCCAACCAAATACAGGATAATAACGAGAAAGTAAAATACGGACTTGTCGTTTTTCAAAAACAGAAAGTCCTTCAAAAATCTTAAATTGATTCCAGTCGTCATCCGTAAGATCCTGGCTACCTGGAATTGTGTCCGGGACCGGTTTGGTTTCGTCACCAATAAGGCATTCCTGATTATCAATATGAACTTTATTGCTACGTACATAACATTTTGGAATCGGGCGATATGTACTAAAAATTCCCTGTTTGGGTAAAATACATCCATCATCAATGCTTGTGGCATGGCAGTAACCAGTACCATTCTCAATTTCAATTCGGTCCTCCTTAATAAGAGCACCTAATTTATTGAATAAATGAAAATTGGGCTCAATTACGATTGGGCCAGAATAAATTCTATTAGCGGTATTCGTTAATTTTCCTACGTTTAGTTGTACGGAATGAGTCGTAAATAAACGCAATTTAAATTTAGGCAACTCGGATTCGGCCGTGCTGGACATCATGGGGGTTTCAATACTGCGTACAGCCTCATCAAAAGAACTTGTAGTTTCAAGTTCGGGGCGAATCGTATAAGCACCTCCAATTTGTGTGGGTGTCCTATGTTCGGGCGTGACTACGGCTTTAAACGGTAATTGTAACGGATTTAATAATTGTGATAAACAGTCAACAGTAATTTTCCCTACAGCGGATGCAACGGCGGCACTGTCTGGGTCGGAGATAGTTAATGTCGGAGGAAGTGGCTTTTCTGTAGTTACGTCATTAATTGGAGTCATGAAAGATGCAATTTCAGCCTTATTGGCTTCAGTGGGTTGTATTTTACGTACGCGACCTACTCTAATATTATTAGATAATATAGGTGATGGTGCAGAATTTTGATAAAATTCTGGCCTGTCGGTAATAAATTGATCAGCCGTCGTGAACTTGACTATACCCAATCGACAATGAACTATCGCGTCGTACGTAGTCATAAGATCCATTCCAAATACAACGTCGTTACTGAGGAAATCGATGACGAAAAATCCCTAAAGAATCCATTCATCCAATTCTGGTATGTGGAATCTTAAGAAAATAAATTTATCTGCGAAATACGGAGTTCCGGTATCGATACATAGAACTGCCTGAATTGGGCGACACGAATTAAGTCTGTCATGCCAAGGCCAAACAGCGAATGGACTGATTGAACTTATAGAGGCTCGGGTATCAGTGAGCACAATTATGTTCAACCCCTTTCCAGTCATATGCTGAAAAGTGAAGTCTCGTTTAATTTCTTAACCTAAAAGTCGATTCGACCGAATGAGGTGGAATTCGTTTGTGTCCGGGAACTCGAATGAAGATTCGGGTACAATGCAGTTGGAAGGGTCCCTACTATCCGTCATAACATGTCCCTGTAGTTTTCGAAAGGCAATATATGCTTGGATGGCTTCATATGTCAGCACAGCCGGATCGTTTGGCACACCTAATTTGAACATTCGCATGCACATATTATTATTATTGGGCTGATTATGAGCCATACGGTCACGAACCTGATTAATATGCGGTACCACATCAGTGTCGTTATATACGGGCGTAATAATAGTGTTATTTTGTGCAATATTATTATTATCTAAATCAGGCAAAAATAATTGAAATAAACGAGCAAATTCTTGTTGGGTGGGCATACCTACGTTCTGTTGTCCCTGATTCGTATTATCAAGATAGCCTGAGTTTCGATTTTGATTGTTATTATAGAAACGCCTACTATCATAATTATTCCTGTTATTATAATTATTATTATTACGATTCGAATTTTTAAAATTGTTGGAGTTTGAATTTTTTCCTCCTGATGGGTACCGTTTTCATCCACTTGCTTCTGGTGGCAATGGAATATTGTTTTCGTCCATGAATAGCCAACACTTCCATACGCTATGGCGTGGGCTCTGGCAACGAAACAAGTTGGACTCCCTTCTGGGGTTACGCATGAGGCTTTGTGCTCGGCCGAAAAACTGTTAGTAAATTGAATATCCGTATATTTATTAGGATTTTGTCGATTATAATTATTATTATTATTTCCACGGTTATTATTATTACTATTATTATTATGATTTGGATGCCCCAAAAAAAATGTAGCATTGTTAATGTCTGGTGCATTAACTACTTTATTGCTACGGGCAAAGGCAGGCTTCTGAGCCAACGTGTTGTAAGAATAATTCTGTTTCACTTGTTGAAGCTTTTTCGAATTTAAATTGATAATGCGGTTCAATGTCTTCGTCATATTATCGATTGAAGCGCATGACATGACTTTGTCGGCGAGAAGATCCGGAAGTCCCTCAATTAATAATTTGATTTTCGATTCCAATGGCATATTGGGGTCAATTTGTGCCATAACTTGCATGCGTCCAGCTGCATAGTCACTACCACTCATACCAGGTTGGTATATAGTCTTAGGCAGATCGGCTGCGGCGCGTGTCGACATATGGGCTTGGTCAAATTTTAAGACCATGGCATCAATAGTGCGATTCCATGTCTCTTTGCATTCGTCTAAATCATTTTTGTTTAATGTGGGTATGTCATGGACTTTTTCGAAGTCCCACCACTTTTTCGCAGGGCCTTTAAGAAGTTGATCAAGCGACATGATGGCTTGATATGCGGTAATATTTCGCTTCAATATTTCCTTTTTGTAGTCGATGAGCCAATATGCAGCTTCTCGCTCACCTCGAAAGTGACCAATAGGCTCAATGAGTTTCTGCTCATTAATTAATCGAATTTGCGTCATGTCCTTTCCGTCTGATTATATTTGGTAGAAGGGCTGAACGATAGCCGCAATATGCTCAGCTGTCAAGTGATTAGTAATCGGAGCGGATTGAGCTGTAGTAACAGTAGCGGTATTACTACCACCCCAATTACTTGCAGCAGTTGTAGCTGTCGGACCACTTTGTCCATCCTGGCTCCTGGGCATTTTGGATAAGAAAAATTTGGAAACGGCTTCAGTTACAATTTCTAAAGGCTTTAGAAATTATACGGGCCTACCAGTAATACAATTAATATGTTCTTGATCGCGTTCCAAAAATAATTCCTCGAGATGAGAATCTGCCTCGAGTTCTTCTACTTTCCCTGCTTTAAATAAGTCGTCGACTTGTTTATGAAAATCTTTTGTTGCTTGATAATTGCGGGCAAGATGATCGACGTCAGTCTCACCAGGTAATCGATGCAGATCTACGTTAAATCGTTCCTCGTTAGTTTCAGAGTAATCAAAAGTAGCACTAAATTCGGTTTTAGTGTCGGCCAAAGGCGATTTGGGTTTTACGTCGGATTGTAAATTGAGAGGATTTCGGATTTCCTCAGGGGCCTTATCGTCGCGATTAATAATGAGCTTCTTTGAGTCAGCCAGGGTGTTAATATCTCGGAGATTTTAAACTCCCAAATTACGGATTTAATAAATTTTTAAATAGATCTGTATGGTTACGGCTACGTTAGTGTATAAATTAAATGTATAGGTATGTACCTACTATTCGAAATGCTTTATGTTTAAAACAATGTCGATCGGAAATTGGACTTACCAAATCGTAATTCGCAATTCGTTAATGCAATTATCTAATGTCGAAATAAATTCGTTGATAGTCGTGCAAAAGAATGGCTCCGCAGATAACGTCTGTGGTAGTCCAAGAATCAACAATTGAATTTGAAAAGAAGTCCTCAGATTTGGAAAATAAATTTCTGAAGTTCGAAGGCGATTTTGTACGTAGGCGTGTGCAGTCTGTCCACGTCGGTATGCCATATGTAGTAAAGCTTGTTCTTCCATACAGGATTTAGCAATTAATACAATAAATTAGACTCTGTAAATTCATAGTATTCGCAATATAATATTCTTATTGTCACCTACAATTCGTAATATTGTACATATATCGATCGAGCAAGTAAGCGATTCAGCGTTTCGATTAAGCTGTCAATTGTCAGGCAGGCAATAACACGATAAGCAAAGCAGTCAGGCAGTCCCTGAATTACAACTTTTAATTTGGCTTCGTTGCCTACGTTCATATTAATTTTTATTAAGGCGTGTTATCGATTAATAACGTATTCGTTCGCATTCATACCAGGTCAGTATATCGTTTAATATAAAGTATTGAGGGCCATAAACGGGACGATATAATATAATTAAATACCTACAGTCGATATAGGCCTACTGTTCATATATTTTAAGTTTTTATAGAATCCGTTGTTGAAGGGCGAAATTTAATGTCGACAAGAAAATTTTTATTGTTTGAGAATTTTTAACTTTGTCAGCTAAATCGCTTAAAAGGCCGTCCTTCAAAAGTCGAAGTTTCGTTTCAGTGCTTGTGTGTCGATCATTTACAGCAATTATAAATAATCGTTCATGTACATATGCACCAGCGCTCATAGAAATTTGGAATCGTGTAGTATATAACACTTGGTCAGACATGAATTAATTATTCATCAGAAAATTGGAAATATATACTTATATGTTAATAACGATTTCCTTTTGAATAAGTATCTACTTTTCTTATTTATTCAAAGGTACCTACTATTGTATGTATTTACTTCGAATTTTAAATGTTAATATATATACTTAACTATTGATCGAAAAGCAAAAGGGAGTTCCTTCGTTTTCTCTGATAATCCCCACGGTTCGTACCTACAATGTAGTAATGCTTTAAAACATACCACGTATTAAAGCTACTTATGACTATTTAATTATTTAAATTGATTAGACTACGTTCGTATCTAATGAATTTTGAAGTACGTCGATAATTATTATAAATGATGACTATTAATTAGTTCTTTGCGCTGATTTAATATTTATCAGCGGAAACGAAAATTCTTCCATATTGTCTCGTTTAAGCTCAAAAGAGATTAAGGAAATCGAACAAAGATTCCAAATTCCAGACTAGGGCCGAGGTACGTTCAACAAAAGAAAATCAAGACAGCTACTAATTTATCTCGAGACTGTCTGAGTTCGTAGACGAACATAATCGTTAATGGTTAATTTTTGTTAATTCGTAGCGACGGCGAAATGAGATTCTATGGTATGATTCGAAAGTTCACGATAAGGTCAAGTAAGTTCACAAATTGGCAATGGGCAATATCGCTGGTGAAGAGGCAACTTGGCCGAAGTCCAGTCCAACCTTAAAAGTACCATGGCTCAAGTCCATACGTTTCTTAAAAACAACCTTGCACAAGTCCATGTCAGTTTTGTAAAAGCATTCAAATGAATAGGACGGGGCAGTTATTGCATTAAATAGGTTGGGAGACGTTCCTGTTCAAACCTGTCACAGCCTTTTACCGCTGGCCTTTCACAATGCATGACGGTGCGGTGGTCGCAAAGCCCCACCTTATGCTTTTTGCCCGTCGAACGTTTTAAATGTATGGGATACAATAAGGGGTGTCCATCAATGACGCGTATATTTAGGGGAAAGAGGGGGGAAATGTAATATGTAAACTTAGTGTGACGCTATATTGTGGATGTGCTTAACTCTAGGAGAAGGTGTTAGAAAATTTCCTATTTTTCTAAACTTCATTGATGGACGACCCCTCATTGCGCTAACGCTTTTCATTTGCATGCTTTTACAAAACTGACATGGACTTGTGCCAGGTTGTTTTTAAGAAACGTATGGACTTGAGCCATGGTACTTTTAAGGTTGGACTGGACTTCGGCCAAGTTGCCTCTTCACCAGCGATATGTATATTGGTATATCTTGTCGTTGGAAGCGGCGTGTTGGATGTAATATGTATTCGTTAACGATGCATGGTAAACAATATGGCCTACGGTCGATGCAGCCCTACGATCGTATAGAAAAATATTAGGTAAATGTACGGAAAATTAAAAGTTCGTAATTTTGTATAAAATTTATGAAACGTAATATTTTATGGGGTTGAACTTAGCCTGTGAGAAACGGACGGTCGATTCGCGCAACATCCACAATTTTAATGCACTTAAATTCTAATAAGCGTTCTACGAAAGCAAGCGAAATATTTTATCGTAATGTATATAATGATAATATGTTTCGTATAGTATATTATGTACCTTGGGTCAAATTTATTACGTTTAATTAAATCGATTAGTCGCGGTTTTAATGACGATTAGATGACTACGAACGGAATTGAAACGATACGGCTCCCAAAAATTCGGTTCTCGATTAAATTAGGGTTTCTTCCCTACGGTCGGATGTAAAAGATTCGAAACGATACGGATTTGGCTCTCGGTCCTTGGTCAGTGAGTAAAATTCGAAAGTTTTCCTCTACGTTTAATAACAAGGATGTGATTACACGGATCAGCTTCAAATTAGTCAGTTTCTAAACTAAAATAAAGAAACATAAAATTTTAATTAACAAATTTTCGATTAATAAACATAACGGTATTATTTTGATAACCACGATTTAACAGTTTTGTCGGTAAATGAAATGACCTCACACATTCGAGTGTAGACGATGGATTGGCGTATACGTAGGTATATATATTTAATTGACCTCTTATTTAGGTTGAAATCGATTCAGTTTATTCAGAAACGAATAACATTTGTGCAAAACGAGCGAAAAGCAATATATTTTAACGACGTGCAAATTTTATTGACCTTTAATACAAGTTACGAAAATAGGCGGAACGTAATTTATTCATGTATTAAAACGGAAACGGTAACGAAAAGAAATTCGGACAAATTGAAAACGAAGTATTTTTTTACGATTTAATAAGCGAATGATTTGACCTCAAATTATTTTAATCGAACGAATAATGAATCGGTTTCAATCTAATAAGTTAAACGGTAGATTGCGGCGAAAGCCACGGTCAGCAAAACCGTGATTATATCGGAAATGGCAATAATAAATATTCCTACGAGCTTTAGGTTTACGGAACAATGACTTACAAATATGCTTAGGCTTTACAATCGGCTTGAATATACGTGGCTGAATAAAAAATTCGCAACTTATAATAATAATGACGAAACTTAATAAAATTACGAGATATAAAGGCAAAAAGTTATCGTGATGCAATTTGTAAAAGCCTACGTAAATATATAAATCTAATATCGCGTTCAAAATATCTGCAGCCAAGTGGCGAGTCACTGAGTGCATGAGAAAAGATACAAAAACTTACGGTTACAGATTTGCAAATGTACAGTGGCACTTTGAAACAGTTTCGACTTTGCAATAATTTTGTCACTTACAATAAATAACTCGTCGTCAAAATTTGAAATTATGAGCCTACGTTCAATATGAGCTTCGCACTGTTGAATGGCTACTTTCGAGAAATGGATAATAATACGAAATTTCAAACTTTAAGTTTCAAAACTGAACTCGAATAGTCAACTAGTTTAGCACTAAGTTTGCAATGATGAAATACTGGCAGCAGACTGGCTTGTCATTTTGAGCCGGCACGGACGAGAGAAAGTGAAAAGCGTGGGTAACGCTAACTTACCGCCACTATTACCTACCTATGGAATCACAAAATTCACGCTTCCTATTTAGATATACTTCGGCTTGGTGTATTAAATTACCCAATATCGTCACAAAAAGAGCGCAAAGGTTTCTGTGGTCTAACACTATGATGCCTATAATTTCCTAGTTTTAGTTACACTTTATTTCTAAATTCAAAATAACGGAATAACCTACCTAAATTATATTTAATTGCAGTTTACTAGGGGCGCAAGTGCTACGTTTAATCAACAACTACTTGCTACGACTTCACGCAAGTGTTAATTCGCACTTTTCTTAATTTTACGGTAACTATTAGCAACCGTCTTTTACTACCAACGCAAGTGTCAGAATCGAACTTGCAGTGACTGGCAGTGCCTCAGTTTACACTCACTTTTCCTAAATTAAATTATTTTAATGGTTTCGGACGACCTATCGATCTTTTCTAAAATATTTTTACGGGTCAAACGCGGCCTACCTGGTCAGTATCAATATACCCCGCACCTTGATTGAAAGGGAAAAAATACGAACGGTGACTTTCCCTACTTTCAGGAAACAATTAGATGTTATGCTGGGTGATTCGGCCGAAGTGCTGAAAACCCAAGATGCAATAAAATATAATTTATTCTAACTGACAAATATAAGAGAAATGAGCGATGAGGAATGATACGTAAGTAAGACCTCGTCTAACTACTTACTTATTAAAATGTGTGGGTGAGTTGGTGAGCAAAATAAATATCTGTATGCCAAAAATCGAATGAACTTATTATTAAATCATGCACTAGAATATAAGTAGATATATGTAAGTACACAATGCAATAAAGAGGACGTAGGTAATGTATTAAATTATGTGAATTTAAATTAATTTACGTTTACGATTTATTCAATGAAATGAAAGTGGGAATTATTTTCTCTGAAACAAAATGTACCTAACAAAATGATACGAATACTTTTAATGTTGAAACAAAAATAAAAGGAAAAGCTAATGATTTATATTATTACGAATTTGTCAAATTGATTTCATATAATTTAATAATTAGGATATGATACCGGAATTAAAGCACGTACCCTCGGTCAGATTACTCGTTATGGATCTGGGGATGCTTACGGAATTTATCACTATTTATAAATCTATTTCTAATTGACCTACGACCAGGAATTTAATACGGAATTGAATGTAAAATACTACTTGCGTCAAAATAATAAATTGTTAACTTTACGAAATAATTACGATCGAAAATGTGACAAAACAGAGTCAGCGTATTTTGTCTAAAGTACGAAAAGAAATATGGCTACAAACAAAAATTACGACGAGTTAAATTTTGATGTGTTTAAGGATCGAATGTAAAAACTGACTTACTTGGATTTCTCAAATCTCAGCTTGAGGAAGGCTCGTCTGAGAGCGTCCTTTGTTTGTTAGAATCTTTCCTACCGTCTGGAATAGCAATTCTACTGTCTGGGATTTTCTTTTCTCACTTCTACAATCTCTGACCTTGAGTCACGTGATCATTCGGTACCTTTCTCGAGTACTGCTGCATCTTCTTACAAAGGAGCTCAAGAATTTTCTTTTCAATTTGTCCATTTTTAGAACTTTCACTGCATCAGCTGAAAAATTGTTGCATGTTCAGCAAAATTTGTAGAGACGGCCTTTCTTATTCAGTCAATTAGTCTTGATCCATTCAAACTGTTTTATAATAGAATCTTGTTTTAAAACAAATACTTTGTAAACTTCCTCAGTTCAAAAACAGTATTATTAGTTAACAAATAAAATCGACATATACTTAAATGGTGATTTTTACACAATAAAAATGTTACCTAATATTTTCAACTAATTTTGGAACCTTGACGAAGAATACATTTTATTTTTTAGGGTAATCTAAGTTCACAAATCGTTTTCCTTAGAAATGCTGTGTAAGATAAATTTGTCTCAACTTTTGTTTATATTTCATTAAAGAAGGTTAGGAAAATTTTATGTACTATGACAACAATTAGTCTAAATTGTAAACACCTTAATGCTGCTCACAGTTACTTCAAACATACCTTTTGGAGCAATTGTACTGTCAAAATTGCAGTCTACTACAGTAATGGGGTCACTATTGCAATTTTGTGGCAGTTGAATCTCTGATTCTGGATCCAATAATTCTGCGTTGCTTAAACCAGTTTCTTCTAGATTAAGTTGGGATTCAACCTCCACAATTTGTTTGCTTGTCGTCCTGATTTGTTTTGTTCTTGTTGAAACTAATGAATATTTAATTAATAATTTGAAATTAATTACTATCAAACCACAATGAAAACGTTACAATTAATTTAATATATAAGTACGCAAATATTTTATCTTAGTTGTTTTGATGCTGATGGAATAGCTTGTTATGGTATGTTAAAATATAAAAAAAGGTTAAAGTTTGCATCGTGTACAGAATAATTGAGCAGTATAAGCTTTACTGTTGAGTTTTTTAAATTATCATACCTGATTAAACAATAGTGTCAGCTGTGGCATTGTCTGTTGCAGCTTTAACAATATTAGTCTCACTAATTAGGCGCTTTTAAAAAAATCCTGTTATTTTAAAACAGTTTTTACCAGCTAGTTTTAAATTACTGTTTTTTTCTTTATAATTTCTTTCTGCCTTTGGCATTTTGTAAAGCAGTTGTATAGTTAGCACTTAAACCTTTAAATATGTAGTGCATTCACTTATTGATCAAATGATCAAAACATATATTGCAAGTGCTGTATGCCATTGTATGGCAAACATAAAATTATTGTTATTATATATAACATAATGTCAGATCACAGAAAATGCATAATTACTAAAAGTTAAATTCAAGATATTTTGCTGGACATTAATTTCACTAGCAAATATTTGTATTACTCCGTTGGATGAAGATCTGCTAGCTGCACTGTCGTTTAATATAATTACGTTGCAATTTAACAATTCAAAGTCATAATAACACGATGTGCACGTACAGAGTTGTAAACTGAACATATTACCTACAGAAGTAAATAACTGTTAACTGTTGTTAAGCTAAAACTATGTCACTGCAGTTGTTTAGTAAAACAGAGATACAGACCACCTTCTGTTGTGGTTAACATAGCATTGCTTTGAATTCAAATAATGAAGCAGAGGGATTGCCCTTACTACAGGCTTTTAGTTGCATTCGGAAGATTTATTTATTGAATGGAAGGAATAATTAATTAGTAGGAAGATAAGGAAGAAGATTAAGGGTACTAGGAATCTGTAGGTTGGAGATGAGAGGCTGGGGAGGCTAAGCAAGGGAGAGAGGTAGGTAGGTAGCTGCGTAATAAATCTGTAATGTATAATGCGATTTGAAGTAATAAGATTTAATTCGATGAGACAAAGAAGAAGAAAAGTTAATGCATAGTAAGTGTTGCGAATTATTTGTGTCTTTGCCAAGGTGTGCTAAATCTAATGCAAATTGAGACAGCAATGTAAGCATGTGTGCAGCGCCATATAATGAGATGCATCATCCAGGCCAATCACATTGTGTATGAGCTGTATCAGTACACAGGCAGGTTTATATACATAATAACAATGTTTTTATATTTATTACAATTTATACAACATTTATATACATGAAATACAGGAAAGTTATTTATTCAACGGTATACTTAACAGAATATACATTATAAATCTAGGTTACATCTACACTATACTAGTTATATACATTTCTTACAAGCTAGAGCTTAGTATTTAATAAATATATGTAGTTTACAAATAAGATTGACATTAAACAACTAGGTTGCTTATATGCTAAATAATTGAAATACACAAGTCTTACTAATACGTTACATTTAATTATTCAAAGGTATACTTAACAGTAAATACATTATATACCTAAATTACATCTACACTATACTAATTATATAAACTTCTTACAAGCTAGAGCTTAGTATTTAATAAATAAATGTAGTTCACAAATAACATTGACATTAAACAGCTAGGTTGCTTATATACTAAACAATTGAAATACACAAGTCTCACAAGTACAGGACACTTAATTATTCAAAGGTATACTTAACAGTATATACATTAAATATCTAGGTTACATCTACACTATACTAATTATATACACTTCTTACAAGCTAGAGCTTAGTATTTAATTAATATATATACTTCACAAATAACATTGACAATTAACAGCTGGATTGCTTATACACTAAACATTCAAATACACAAGTCATTACAAGTACAGGACACTTAATTATTCAAAGGTATACTTAACAGTATATACATTATATATCAAGGTTACATCTACACTACAATAAATATATATACACTTCTTACAAGCTAGAACTTAGTATTTAATACATATATGTAGTTCACAAATAACACTGACATTAAACAGCTTGGTTGCTTATACACTAAACAATTGAAATACACAAGTCTTACAAATACAGAACACTTAATTATTCAAAAGTATGCTTAACAGTATATACATTATATATCTAGGTTACATTATTATAATACTGTAAATATACAACTATTACAGAATAATATATTTTATAAATCTTTATGGCTCAAGGGCAAACTAAAATAACAATCATTGGGGTCTGAAAATACCCGTGATATATCTAATTTGTTAAATGCTAATCTATTTAGACTCACTACGTACATGGTATGATCTACGGATCGTATGGAATTTACAATAATATTACACGGCTTGTTTGTTTCAAGCATTTGTTTATACTTGTCGTGCCTGCATTAGCGTAACGCAATAGCCGGAACACCTCTGCATTTTTGTTGTTCACTACTATTTAAATATAACATTCTATACATTTTAGGCTCAAGTGTAATTAATTCTGATACATCTAAGCTCTGTATTTGTATTTTGCCACTCTCGTCTTTATTAAGAAGATGCAACTCTAGATATTGATTTTCGTAGCGCTTAAAAAACTCATGATTTCGTGGAATTTTGCTGAAATCAAATTCTGCACGTGCATTAACTATATCATCCCACAAAGTATTTAAGGGATCTGATATATCTAACTCATATCCGTCTGTATCTGAATAATCCAAGTAAGCTCTATTATGGAATATATAACACAGTATATCAAACTTTTCATAGAAGTTAACTTTTGCATTGGCTAAAATTGCCAGTCCTGTTAGTGACAAGTCATCTGCACGATACCTTTTGAGGTATTGCGTAATAATACTTAAACAATCAGACAGACCATCAAAATGTTCACATCGTGGTGATGCAAGTAGTTTTTCAGCATATGCGGTACTAGTGCAAATACTGGTTTTAACAAAATTCTTAACTTTTTTTAAAGTCTTGCTATACAAAACATTAGATTGGAATTTAAGTAATTTGTTTTCAAAAGGGGTTTTTGCTTGCTTGCGTCTTTCTAAATTAGCATCTATATATGATTTGAAGTAACGTTGTTGTTTAAATTTAACGCCACAGTGTATTTTTAGGAGAACTATTTCCTTTAAAAGATAGTAGCGCAATTCCTTGAAATGAACTGTGTAATTAAATTTTTCATAAAGTTTTAGCATAAGTGTTAGGCGTCATATAAAATGTTTAATTGAATCGTTTTTGTGGCATTTTAAATTTAACTGGTTTGGCATTTCTTTGAGCTTTATTACTCTCTGTTCCATGGCAAGAGGCAAGTTTGCGTCTCGATCATGCAAATGCTGTGGGTATTGCAAGTCACAAACCAGTACGTACCCATAGCTTCCTTCCGTACTATTCAATTCAGGGTCTGTGTAGTCTATGTTTATAAGATCTTTTGTTTCCATGTAATCGTAATCAGACACTGGCATAAATGACTTCATACTATGTGGATATAAACTATTGATATGTAGTGAAAGTAAGTGTCTACGTGGCTGTGATGTATCTAACCCACCCGGACAACGTTCGTATTTAGCAGTCACATGTTTCTTTGCAAATATACATTGACCTCCCCTATTCCTTTTTTTGCAATTTCAAATACTCTGTAGTCTCTTATGTAATCTATTTCAGCTTTTGAATGCTTTAAAAAACATTGCCAAGAGAATCTTGGCAAAGTTAAAGAATAGGTAGGATCCATTTCGTATGTTTCCATTCCAAATTTGCGAAAATCCTGCCAAACTTCTGCAAGTAATACTGCATGTAACAAACAAGTAAAACGCATGTAATCAGCTTATGTAAAAAGGTTAAACTTTGCACTGATGTTTTGAACAAGCTCCCATTCACTGTCTAGTATTAGCAAATCATCAAGTAAAGATTTTTTGAAACAAAATCTTGTAGGGATGGGAATATCAAGACTTGTATTATTTGTAAAAGACAAGAAAGAAAAATAAACAGGTTTTTGTAATAGCACAAGATCGTCATGGCATGGTTTTAATACTTTGAGTTTCTTTGCAAAAGAATCATGGCTTTTTGTTGGTAAAAATGTATATATACACTGCTGTACTATTTAAAGTGTTTGGGAGGTTTTTGAGTTCTACAGGTGATTCTACAAGTTCAAATAAATCAGAGTCAAAAAATAAATTTGCATCCATAAAACGTATTTTAACTTTTGAAGAAAAAGATTTGCCAGTATGATTAAGTTGTTTTAAATTTTCAAAAGAATATTCTAAATTTGAATTAGGAAGCCACGTATCTTTAGCAGTTATCGTTATTGAAATAAATTCTTTTGGGGCTTTCGCAAGCGCTTTTACGTCTTTAGAAAAAAAGCAATTGATTTTTATTGCACTAAATAAAAGGTGATAATCAAAAGAACCTCCGTAGTGCGAAATAAGTGGGATGTCGTGCTTGTATTTAATACTAAGGTTACAACGACTACATGCAGCAAACTTAAAATTTCCATGGTCGTGGTTATGATAAAAGGTCCTGATCGTCTTGGTTTCTTTACTAAATTCGCGCTCACACAGATAGCAGTGCGTAGCTTGTTCAAACTGTACTTTTACACTTTCTGTTAGTTATACTTTGTTATTTGTTTCTCTAATATGTGTAAGTAACCTGTTTGTCTAGTAAAATATACGTGTAAAAAAATGTTTAACCACATCTTTTCTATCAAAATACTTTATAGAAACAACATTGTCTTTATCTTGCATTCTTCTAATGATAATAAAAGAATAGGCTGCAGGTGTAATTTCTGTTGTATACTTTGTGTTATTTTTTGCAAGGTTAAAATATTAAATAGGATTTGCAAACGTAAAGAACTTATAAACAATGACAAAGGGGTACAGAAGTGTTTGCCATGGTTTTGAAAACTTGACTCTTTCTTATAGTTCAGGAAAATTTTTTTTTCTTTCTTCACGAATTTGGCAGTTTTTACTGTGCTGTTGTAAATTCTTTACAGAATTAAAACTCCTTAAACACGATTCGCAATAAAAAACTTATTTCCGTCGTCCATTACACATACATTTATCAAGATCAGTAATAAGTACTAAATGGTAAGACTAAGTCTTGTCGTCCTTTCTTTGATTATAAACTAAAAACAAATTACACAGTTCAGTTAACTCAGAATTGCGCGACCGTCTGATAGAGACAATGTCGTCATCGCTGTGACTCCAAATATCAATACCAAGATTATTTTAAATTTCAAAATTATTTAAATCTTCGCCAATGCGCAAAGGACAATTAATATTAGTAGATTTAAATTGCGAAAAATAGGAAATATACTGTTTAGGACTTTCTAATTTAACTTTTGCACACCGAGTAGCATTAGATTTAGACTGTTGCTTATTCACTTTATACTCAGCTAAGATTTTATTGCGGTATGTGTAAGCAGCAACACAAAATTTGAAGCAGTTATCGCATTTGTTTTTAATATTTAAGTATCCACTTCTTTTATAATTTAACTTTGAAAATTTAATATATCCTTTTGCTTCAGCATTTTTAAATAAATTTAAAACTACTACTTTATATTAAATATAAAGTTTTCAAGCTAAGATTTTATTGCGGTATGTGTAAGCAGCAACACAAAATTTAAAGCAGTTATCGCATTTGTTTTTAATATTTTAGTATCCACTTCTTTTATAATTTAACTTTGAAAATTTAATATATCCTTTTGCTTCAGCATTTTTAAATAAATTTAAAACTACTACTTTATATTAAATATAAAATTTTTAATTTCGTCTTCATTCATTATATCGTAGTTACTAGACACAAACTTACTGCTACGTTCTATTTTTTTAGGATCTTCCTACTATAGTTTCTAACTCTAATGCTACATCTATTATAAGTTTAGCCTTGATACTAATATGTACAGCTAAGTTTTGAGTTAACAATTTTACAATAGACTTGTATAGTTCAGTCAAAACGTATGTAATGTCTTGAAACTCTTCAGTTAGTTGATGCATGTAGGTCACCATTAGTCCCTTATGAGCTCTTGAGGATTCTTGAAATACATCTAGATCTATCAGTGACAAACGACGAGGGCGACGAGATAGGCCAGCAGGACTATCTTCACTGCTGGTAGTAGTATCAAGTTCGTAGGTTGCTCCTGAACGACTAGTTCCACCGCCAACAAGATTTAGATTTCTGTTGTCATAGTGTGCAAGACGCTTACAAGGCTGCAGACATGAATAATGGGTTTTTTCTGAACACAATCAGTTGAAATATCCACAGTGATGAATATTCTCAACGTGAGCTTGGTACGCCACATACGATCTGCATTCGAACAGACATCTAGGCATGGAACACTCAAAGCGCTGAAAATCAACAAACACAGTAATATTAGAATTAAACGTATATTAAACAATAAAATAACTACGGAAGGAAATATACAATGTAATACTACATGTACTTGACACCAAAATATACGTACATAGTCAGTAGTTCCAGTTTTGCGAACAGTTGGGAAGTTTGGTTGTTCGTGGTACTCTACTGAATTCAAGCCGTAGGTTGTGTTTAGTACTAGGACTGGTTGATCCATGTTGAACAAGTAGTGTTGTAGAGTCAATGCTCTTCGTATGTTTTAATGCTGTTCTTTAAGGCGAGTGGTTTGAGATGGAAACGTTGATTCTCAAAGGAGTGTTTGAAATGGTGTGAGGGTCCCTATGAGTCCGCTGCGATACTTATAGTCGATCCGTGGTGGGTGGTGGCCACCTGTTTCTGGTAAACCGCTTCTGCTTTAACTAGGGACCATAGTTTTCCATTACGATAAATCTTGATCATTTTGAATACAAAGAGGAAAAGGACCAAGATAAACGACACGTAGATGGCTGCACATGCGCAGAAAGAGAATCAATAACAAATGCACATTTAGCAATGGTTTTAAATCGTACCAGTAGTATACGCGCATCATATGTTTTGTAATATACACATATATATATATATATATGTATTAAACGTAATAGTGAATTTTGCACTCACTAATCAAGTCAAACGTTGTATTTACTACCGGTTTGCTTCGCGTGGGTTTTATCAAGTATAATTCCGTTTTGCGTATTTAAATTTTAAAGCATATATTTAAAAGCTTAAAGAATCAACTTGTTAAATGAATCAGGCTCAGTCACGGCAGATGGCGTAATATCAGGGCTGAAAGAAGACGGTTTGTTTTGCTGTAGGGGGTTTTGTATTGCTTCCAAGGCTATTTTCTCCTTTGTTAATAAACTATTATTGTTTGGTGTACTTTCAAAGCTTGGAGCAGTGCTTTTTAACCATCTGATTATATAATTCATGCTGGGCATGCACTACATTGTTGCAACATGTTGCGAGTAGGAGAAGCGCAAGTGCGCAGAAAAGAAATTCCAAACGTTGCCGAAACATTGTAAAGCTTTGTATTAAACACTTTGGCATTACAAGGTAGACTGACACTGTGTTATTGATGGCAGCTCTATTTATATGTAACAAAATTTAAATTTTTTAGATGCACTTGTATTGCCGCAATTTCTCACGTATGCATATCCACGGTCCTGAACTGATTTTAGCTGTGGTTTCTTTATATTAGCTTAAGACATTACTTGTTTGTGCCTGAGCCACTCCTGAACTAGTAGTTGTTTTAACTTTTTCATGCCAGATGGACCAGTAAAGGTTGAACTATCACTTGTTTTTTTGTAGTTTTCACCGACGTGCATTAAAACTACTTTGTAACAATTGATTTTATTTTCTGGCAAACAGCGGTGTTGCTTAGCAACGTTCAAAGCCTTTTGCTCGTCCTAAATTTTCATGAGCTCAGCGTACAGCTTGGGTTCAATTGCTTGCATAACAGTAGCCATAGCTATTCTAATTGTTTGAATTGTATATTTTATCAGCACAAATTATATCTGACAAAAGTGTAACACGGCATATTTCACTGTTGTAAACTTTGTGGAATATCGTTGCTAGGATTCGACGCACAAGATTCGTGTGTCTGATATATAGTTTTTTTGTTTTCTAGACTGGTTCGTTTCAAAGTTTTTACAAGTCTATTTATTTGATTTGAATATCGCGAGTCTATATGTTTGCAAAACTTATCTACGTTGAATATACACTCTGCTATAACATAAAGCAAATCAACAGTTGCACATTTAATGTAAGTTGAATATTCTCTTGGTTTTGAGTTTGCTGAAAGTGATAGATATTCAAAGTTCTCTTCAAACAGACTTTTTCTTTTTTGTTCCACTGACATGATGAGTGTTATTTGTATACATAAATGTCAGTACTATTTACAGGAAAGATGATATTACGCACAAACATATGTGGGTTGGGGCACTGTGGATGCAAGTCCAAGAACAAGTAACTATGTTGGCGTAGACTGCTTGCTTCTTGCAAAAGCTTCTTACGACTAGGTGTAATTTGTCTTGCAATTTGGTTAATTATGCTACGGTCCCTAGGCACGTCAAAAAGAACTAGATATTTCGTACTTAAACTAGTGGTTCTCAGTTCTTAAAAAAAAGAGTTTGGCAGAATAAGTATTAAACTGAAATTCATATGATGAGACAATTCTGTGAATATTTTCTAAACTAATTGTCTAGCTTTATGATTTGCTTCCATAACGTTTAAATGATCGTCCAAAACAACAAGACATGGGCTGTCTATTTCTTGAATTAGTGACTCAATATTACCAATATCAGATGTTAAAGTTATATCTTTATCTTCTAGGAAATCAGTGCTTGAAAATTCTGGTTGGTCAGTATGTACACTAATATACAAAACTTTATTAATATTATTTCCAATTATTTGCCTACAGCGCCTAACAATTTCTAAACACAAAGTACTTTCACCAGAAAAACTAGGGCCACATAGCAAAGCTGTAAAAAGGTGTATTTATTAGAAGTCAACAGTATCTGATGTTGCCATCGTCAAGTGCAAACAACAACTGATCAGAACTCACAAAGAAAAAGTATATTTAAGGAATATTTACAATATATTATTATAATATAATTACTTAGACAACTATTTCCTATACAATTTGCTACTAATTCTTAAACTATTTACATTTTACACATTTTTATTATTATTTATACAATTAACATACGTTTATTTAGACATTTTACAAATATATATATATATATAGTACTCTGTGTATTTATTTACGATTTTACTTAAACATTAACTTATGACTTATATTATATACAAAAATAAATATATATATATAGTTTATACAATTTTATTACTATACTATTACTATAGTTTTAAAAAAACTGTGTTTTTACATCAAATAGACAATGTTTTATTCTTAAATGTATTACAATACACACTAGGTTCACAAAAAAATGTAACTAATTGCTATATATTTACATTATACACTTCCTAATGCTATATCTTAAGCCTAGGGATACCATAACATATTTTTACAAAACTCGGGACAACATACTTCACAGGTATTAGACTGTAACTTATATCTATGTGTAGAACACTTGCTTAACATATGGAACATATTAACAAACTTTTTAACTTTTCTATTATTAACTAGTACAGAAAATGTAAATACATTTATAGAATCTTCGTATGAAATACCAATTGCACGCGAATATAAGAAATATCCGCAAACGGTAGATCGTCCACTCTGCAGTGCTGTACAATTTTCTGCAATAACGTATCTGCCTGGCACTTGGAGATTTTTGTATTGCTGAATTGGGAAACTATAGGAGTCGAAATATTTAAAGGATTCTCTCGAAACGATCCAGTAACATATCCAGTGACGCCCAATGCCCTCTAGCTTGTCTGTATTTTGTATTATTGCCATTGGATACGATACTTCCCCGTTGCTGGTTTCTTTTCTTGCGTTTTCTAATGTAATCTTCATTTCGTCTGCAGCTATTACGTAGTATTTGATGCTTGACCCGCCAAGTAAGATTCCAAGACATTGCTCCAACTGTGCTGTATTCATTCTAAACGTGCGTGTCGTTGTTGGTCAGTCAGCTTCTATTTAGCAACAGACATGTCTTGAATTCGCACACGTGATTTTATGCACAATTGTCTGAGGTGTTTTGGCAGCGAGCTTGATAGTTTTGTACATACATCTTAACGGTTGATGATAACTTGCTTACTTCGGTCAATCTCAACTACGGTTTGGTACTGGCTAAACAGTATAGCTGTAACAGACGTGGTCAATGGGGTTCTGAATTTCAGCTAGATTTGAACTTGACCAGATTTATTTACACTCAGTGCATTAGCTTGTGTTGGTACGAGCTCAAATGCAAACAAGACTCTTCCTTGAGTGAAGTTCTGCTTAGATATGCCATTTCCTATGGTTGGGTTGGCTGCGGTCTTCTTCAAGGTGTTTAAAGCAAGTACATAATTATCTAGACCATTACCAGAGGCATCTTTAAAGCTCATAGGCAATGTCTTGTACTCTATTGCTTCTTGGTTCATTGAAACTGTGATTTTGCTGAGAATAAAGTGTTAAAAATTGCAAAATGATTTGGTCAGCTTCACCAAGTACGCTGCAGAATCAACAAGTCCAAAAACTATATACTGCGGCAACCTGCCGTTAATACAGTTATCCAATGAGTGCGAGCTGACTCCAGATGGAATGACAAAGTTCTTGACTTCTGGTTCAAGACAAGGATACTTCAAAGTCCTATTGTTGAGATTAAGTCTATGCTTCTCAATTGCCATTGGAGATACTGTTTGCCGCTTCAAGTACAGTACAGCATTTACAATGTCTACACGGAATGAACAGCCAGCGTACCCAGACCTTGTTTCAGTTTCAGCGTCAATGCAAAAGGCAGGATGAGACCTGCGCATGATAATTCAAATATCAGTTTCAGTAGGTTATGGGTATAGTCTTAAAGTTTACTGACTTTACAAGTAACAATTCCTCCGAGTACGATTGGCTATATTCTGTTTGAAATACAAACGACGAATGCATGTATAACCTAAAGTGCAACTGCTTATATATACTGTGGTTTTTGACCTACGTGTATGTTATACATGTACTTTTATCAAATGAGTTTTGTTCGGCTAATTCTAACACGGTCAACGGGAGAATACTTTGCCTTTCTTCTCTTTGTGTCAGTGTTGTTAATTATATCTGAAAACATTGTTCTCCAGACTTGGTTCTCGTTCAATCGATTAACTTGAGAAAGCGCCATCTGTATTGTTAAGTGGAATGTGTTGTTGTATACCTTTACAAAAGCGTGAAAAATATCTATAATCCTAGTTGTATTTCTCTCAGTCATGTACCTAGCAATCCGCTGAAAGATGGTCCTATACCAAACAAAGCATGTCATTATTAGTCAACGTGACTATTTAATACTGTATCTAGATATATACAAGCTTACCATGCTAACTGACTAACCTTATTACGCGCTCTACTATACTGAACTTTGTCTCGCTATACATGTTATAGTATTTGATTCCATGAGTTTTTAAAAACTGTTTAAACGACTCAGAGCGAAATTCTGTGCCTGTATACAAATTATTATAATAGAGTCAAGCTACAATTTATAATAATTTAAATTAATAAGATTTATATAACTTTTTTATAATATTATTATAATATACGTAAGAAATTTTAGGCTGACACACCTTGGTCTGTAAATAGGTATATTGGAGTCTTCTTTGATTCTTTAAAAATATCTTTAAAAGCTTTGATAACTGACTTGGGTTTTTTATTTTTAATAAAACGGCAGTAAAGCTTTTTAGAAAATGCATCAATACAGAATAAGATATTTGCATAGCCGGAATTATCTTTGGCGAATTCCTTCCCTATCACTTTTAAATCAGCACAATAGATTTCCCCTTCCATGTTCACTAAAGTTCTTTGTCGTTTAAAATTTTTGCGTACAGGCCGGTGCATTAAAAATAAACGCAGCTGGCTTAGCTCCTTATTTACTACTGCTTTATTATAAAAGTTTTTGTTATTCTTGAAAAAACCACTGAGGGCTGAATACGAACCCTCGAATCTAGAATTTAAATATGATTTACGAATTTCTGCCATATTTAGAGCTGTTATTAATAATGACCTACGTTGAACAACTGTCGATTGTAAATGCATACGTAGTCTTAAAATCAATGCTATTTATACACTCCCAGCCAAATTTACATTTATACACTATTTATTATTAGACAATATATTATTGACAAGGTGTACATAGTATTTTTTGGGTTTTTAATTTTAAAATTTAAACTACTACAGAGATTTGCATTATTTTCTATGTAGGACTGTACATTATTCTAGTAAAGTATATATAAATATTTACAAAAATTGTGTCAGTTGTACCTTTATATTAGCTTTGCGTGCTTCCCTGCGACTAACTTGTAGTTCTTGCAACCTTTCCTTCTTCTTCCACCGTAACTCCATCTCGCGCTTGTGAGAATCATTTAAGAGCCAACTAGCTTGAATTATTTCACTGTCTAAAATCATTAGATTCTCAAATGACGCAAACCGGGACAACGCCACGTATTTTGTACACGCAATCATTTCTCTTGTGTCAAGAAATACACAGCCAATTGGTACGGTTGTTCCCTGTGACCTAAAAATATAATAAATTCCCAAACGATTACTTTTTGCTCTTGGCTACAGTGTAAACAAATTACTTAGTTTTAAAAATCAATAAAGTATAATATTATTGATGAATACACACCTATGAATTGTCATTGCCCAACTTAGAACCAGTGAAAATGTATGCACTTGGACATACTGCTGTGTCTCAAGGTCCAGTTCATTACTGTTAGTCCTGGAAATTCGGCAACCTTGCCCTCTTGACGTAACTACAATGTCGTTTTCTCTGTAGAACAGAAAGTAAACAATAATAGCCTCGACAAAGTTTGCCAAGTAGAGCCTGTTACGTGATGAACTAAAGACAATATCGACAACCGTGCCTCTGCTGCCATTCACAGGATTTGCCTTTACATCCAAGTTCTTTGTTAACATTATCGGGACACCATAATCGATTTCCAAAGGATCTTTTGTAAGTAAAGAGTGCTCAGCAATAACGGCAGGTATTTCAGTAAAATCCGGATGCAGTTTTTGTATCATTTTTCTGTACAATAGAAACAAGTAACAGAACAACACATTTAGTAAAAAGTTTTACACAATTAGAATTAGTACTACATATTCATACAAGCTAGTCGTCGTCACTGCCAGTCATTGTCAGATTCAGATTCAGTGTCACTTTCGGATTCGTCGCCAAGTCTAACTGCAAAAAGAGGCTTTTTGTATAATGGTTTAGCAAGTAATAATCGTGCGTGTAAACAACTTCTGTACGACATTGTTGACATCTTTAGGCCAGCCTCTCTAATTCTTGAAGCTGACACAGAATTATATATTTGAAAATTTTCACGCTCCAAGTGTACTCCTGATTGTTTCTTTAAAAACCGTAAAGGATGTCTGTTGATAAAAAACAGTCAAAGCAATTAAACGTTTCTCTGACATATAGTATAAACTAGGAAACAGAAACTCCAAAAAGCTGAACATGGCACTTTGAGCATTCGTATTTGTCTTAAGCTTTACTTTTAAATGATAGGTTGGAATATAGTTTCGGTAAACTCCGTCGACTAAATACTTTTGACGATTTCTGATAATTTGTCTAAATCACACTCTTTAAAATAAAAAGTCTTGCTTTGACTTGAAACTACAACCAGGGAATCGTTGCAAGACAAGCAAAACGTAATGGATTGCTTGCATTCTCCCAGGACTGAGCCGCGACAGTGAATTGCCCAGTGGTTGTCTACTGGAGGCTTCGTTGCGACTGAATACAATAATTAAATAAAGACTTGTATCACTGCAGTGGGGTGATAACCAAAAGGAGAAACTCTACTCAGCAAATCTCTATGAATCTGAGTTTGTATAGCATGACATATATTGGGGGTTGTAGGAGACAGTCTTGATACGACATGCGCTGCAGCCTATTTTATTAAAGTATAAATAAATATAAAAATAATATAATTAGAAGATATAAATGTATAAATAATTTACTTGCATACAAAAGGCAATAAAATACTGACTTGTTGTGAGCGGCAACGTTGATGTTGAGTTCGTACAGATGTATTGATTTTTCAAATGCTTGAATTTCCTCAGTGCTGAGACGTGTTTTTAATACATGCTTTTGACGTTGTTGAATATTAAAAAGATCTAATGGAGTACATCGCCAGTATCTTAGCCTCCTAAGAAACTCGTAGTACTGTTGCTGCCTTAATTCTGTAGTATTTTGTCTAAATGGTTTGTCCAAAACAAACGCCGTAGTAAAAGAGTTGTAAATTTGAATTGCGGCAACAATGTCGTCAGTCACGTTAGTGACAAATTAAGTATACAGTGGATAATCGCCGCAGCAAGAAGTTTAGTTGAAATCTGGAAACATGACGATTGTTCTACCTGCAAACGGCATAGGGGCTCGCGCGGGATCAACTAGTTTAAAATATTGGTCGACAAAATAAAGAAGGCGCAGACCAACAGTTGATACCTCATCTATTAATAAAACTTTGACGTTTCAAAAAGCAATTTTATCTGCTTGTGATATTCCATTTCTTAATTAGTCTAACAAAGTTCCGCTCGTATGTAGACGAATCTTAAAGCAGCTGTGGAATGTTGTTCTTATTAAACTTGAAGCACAAATGCCACTGAACGAAACAGTTCGAAAAGAAAACTTGCTATCTCGACTTTGTTTTTGTGACAGTATATGGTTTATTGTTTTTAGAGCCTGAGACTTTCTAGCTCCTGGAGTACCTGTGGCAATCATTCTTAACGGGTTTTGGTAAAACTGTTTTTCAGGCAACTCAATTTGATTTCTGACAAGATCGATAATTCGTTTCTGAGCGGGTGACATAAGAGTGTAAGACACCTCTGGATGTTGCGACATTTCTAATATTGAAGCTAGTGTCAAATCTTCAATCTGTCAAAAAAATGCTTGTAAAAACAACAGACAAAGTAAGTGATTTAAATTAAAAGCATAGAAACGCGACTGTGCCATCAGTGGTTTGTGTGGCAATGGTTCTGAGTATAGTCTAGGTAAGCCTGGCCGAATTGCCTTCCTATATTCTTTCAACGTTTTTTCGGCAACCTCTGCAAACTCAAGAGAAGTTCGTTTGCATGAGCAGCATTTTATGTGTCTACAACAAACTCTTCCCGCTGGCTCATGTAATTCTCGTTCTTGTGATGGCAAGCTTTGTAATACTGCTGGTGGTGGCTCTAGCCAAAGTTGACCGTCGCAAGTGTTTGCACAAATAAGTCTCTGATGTTGTTAAGAAAAATATGTTGTACTTCCGTGGCACTGTCCACAAGTAAATCGATGTTGAACTGAACTAAAATTGTTAGTATAAAATCTGGCATTCAAGTCTCTATTAAAGTATTTGGGTTCTGTTGGTCAAGCCCATAAACTTCTCTTAGCAAACACCGAAGCGCCACAAAACTGGCAGCTTATGAAAGTCAGCATGCTACAGTACAAATTGCTCGGATCCACAACACTTATACAATAGCAGCTCCCCTGGAGATGGACTTCTCAATTGGATTTTGCTGGACAACTGAATTTAAAATGGACAAGTATTGGAACCTTGTTATTATAAGTTCTTGTTCTAGGACTCGTAAAAAGAGGTAGTGGGTAGTACTGTGGTTTACCTCAGCCAATCACACAACGCGATTCCCTGACCCTCAGCTTGATCACCCGTCTCATTAAATTAGCTTAACTGCAAACTCTGAGAAACCAAACTAACACGTCGCTACATTAATAACCTATGGCCACTACAATCAATGATATAAATAGGCGAAACTTGCCATTTTTAAAATCATTCTGTGTTTACCTTTTAAAGTCAACTTGTCTCCTTATTTTCTGGTCTCTTTCAAAACTACCGTCAACTATACCAAACTATGCAACAAGGAAGAGAAATAAAGCAATCGCGACAACATCAAGAACATTCTTTTATTTTCAAATTGAACCAAGGAAGAAACAGACTTTTAATGTTGCCATATCAAACCATTCAAAACAGTCCTCGTGTGGCACCATATATATTTGACAGAAACCATGGACATGGCAAGTGGAACTCTGACTGCAAATCAGTCAATGCATTGTCAACTGAAAACGACAACTACAACAGCAAAGACTCGACCGGCTTTAATGCGCGTAGCATTACTGCTCAAGACTGGAAGTTTTTCGAGACGCCTGACACTACTGTTATTTACGAGACTCTTAAAGTTTAAGACTAAATTTGAACACGGCTTGTCTACGACCAGTATCTGCAGACCCATGTCTACTACTTTGGGCGCAAGAACTATGGCAATTCTAGCCATTCCAAAGTTTCATTCACTGTATTTGAAAGCCATAATATTTTGGACTAGGCAGTTGAAATGCTGAAGCAAAATAAGAACCATCCGCTGCCAGGAAAAAACAAATGAACGGACAATCTGCCGTATTTTGAAAACAAAAGCAGTGCTGAGCTTTCAGAAGAACCGCGAAATCCAGCCAAGAAGTTATTTTACTGGCAAAGCGCACATTACACTCTAAGCTAAGTGCGAGTCCGCTTTTTCTTCAACACCATGACTGGAGCGATCAAAATGTTTATCAACTCGAACCCATCTGACAACTACGCTCAGAAATACCCTGCGTATGGTGGCAGCACTGTTTCATTCAGTCCTTCGGAAATCAACGCTTTAATTGACTTTCTGACTACACAAAATGCAAAGCTTGCTGCATCGGAACTCCACGATTTTACACCTCGGTCTTGTCAGTTAAATGCCCAAGAAGTCACACAGGAAGATCATTATCAAGAACCAGCCGTCAAAGTCCAGCCGGCACCACAGCGTGTGGAAGTCGATTGGAATGGGGTTATTTCTACTGCAGTAGCAGGGTTTTAACCGTCACCTGAACAACTATTTGACTATTCTAATGTTGCTGCCGTCACTGATTCAGACATTAACGACTCTGACAATTCTGACGATGACTGCGATGCAGAAGACGAAAACAGCAATAAAGAATTTAATTTGTAAACTGCAACTCACAAGTTTAAAGAAATAATAATATATAACATTTGTAGTATTGTGAATTTTGAAGTGTGTCCAACGGCAATATTAATGTATGTGTCCTAGTCATGTATCTTGAAAATGTTGCCAAGTTTTTGTAATAAATTTAAAGTTTAGTTCTGTGTTCAATTTTGAAAAGCAGTAGCAAGTCGTGTGTGTGAAATATAATAATACTTTGTTAATAGTTTATTACCAACGCGTGAAATATTTTATACTCTAAATTTAAATAAGTGAAAGTTAAAAAATTAAAATAAAATGTATAAAATGTAAACCTTGAGTTCTAGACTCAAACGTTTATAAATTAGTTTTAATATTAGTGAAATAAATATACTGCAGTTGTAGTTAAGTTGCAACA
>CATKUY010000442.1:0-65000 GCA_949802685.1 Dicyrtomina minuta | reverse complement strand
ACACCTACAACATCGCAAACTTGCAACATTGCATATAGGCAACGTTGCATTCCTGCTACATTGCATTGCAACAATGCAACAATGCAACATTGCTACATTGCAACATTGCAAAATTGCTACATTGCAACATTGCATTGCAACATAGCCAAATTACAACACTGCAATACAATGCAACATTGTAAAATGAACGACAGACTTAACAGACCAACAGGACAGACAGACAGCACAGACGGACAGGACAGACGGACAACACAGACGGACAAGACAGACGGACAGGACAGACTGACAGGACAGACGAACAAGACAGACGAACAGGACAGACGGACAGGACAGACGGACAGGACAGACGGACAGGACAGACGGACAGGACAGACAGACAGAACAGACAGACAGAACAGACGGACAGGACAGACGGACAGGACAGACGGAAAGGACAGACGGACAGGACAGACGGACAGGACAGACGGAAAGGACAGACGGACAGGACAGACGGACAGGAAAGACGGACAGGACAGACGGACAGGACAGACGGACAGGACAGACGGACAGGACAGACGGACAGGACAGACGGACAGGACAGACGGACAGGACAGACGGACAGGACAGACGGACAGGACAGACGGACAGGACAGACGGACAGGACAGACGGACAGAACAGACGGACAGGACAGACCGACAGGACAGACGGACAGGACAGACGGACAGGACAGACGGACAGAACAGACGGACAGGACAGACGGACAGGACAGACTAACAAGACAGACGGACAGGACAGAAAGACAAGACACATAGACAGGATAGACGGACAGGACAGACGGACAGGATAGACGAACAGGACAGACGGACAGGACAGACGGACAGGACAGACAGACAGGAAGACGGACAGGACAGACAGACAAAACAGACGGACAGGACAGACGGACAAGACAGACACACAGGACAGACAGACAGCACAGACGAACAAGACAGACAGACAAGAAAGACGGACAAAACAGACGGACAAGACAGACGGACAGGACCGACAGACAAGACAGACGGACAAGACAGACGGACAGAACAGACGGACAAGACAGACAGACAGGACAGACAGACAAGACAGACGGACAAGACAGACGGACAGGACAGACGGACAAGACAGACGGACAAGACAGACGGACAAGACAGACGGACAGGACAGACGGACAGGACACACAGGCAGGACAGACGGACAGGACAGACTGACAGGACAGACGGACAGGACAGACGGACAGGACAGACGGACAGGACAGACGGACAGGACAGACGGACACGACAGACGGACAGGACAGACGGACAAGACAGACGGACAGGACAGACGGACAGGACAGACGGACAGGACAGACGGACAGGACAGACGGACAGGACAGACGGACAGAAAAAACGGAAAGGACAGACGGATAGGACAGACGGACAGGACAGACGGACAGGACAGACGGACATGACAGACAGACAGGACAGACAGACAGGACAGACATACAGGATAGACGAACAGAACAGACCGACAGGACAGACGGACAGGACAGACGAACAGGACAGACGGACACGACAGACGGACAGGACAGACGGACAAGGCAGATGGACAGGACAGACGAACATTACAGACGGACAGGGCAGACGAACAGGACAGACGGACAGGAAAGACGGACAGGACAGACGGACAGGACAGACGGACAAAACAGACGGACAGGACAGACGGACAAGACAGACATACAGGACAGACGAAAAAGACAGCCGGACAGGACAGACGGACAAAACAGACATACAAGACAGACGGACAGGACAGACGGACAGGACAGACGGACAGGACAGACGGACAGGACAGACAGACAGGACAGACGGACAGGACAGACGGACAGGACAGACGGACAGGACAGACGGACAGGACAGACGGAAAAGACAGACGGACAGGACAGACATACAGGACAAACGGACACGACAGGCGCACAATACAGACGGACAGGACAGACGGACAGGACAGACTTACAGGACAGACAGACAGGACAGACAGACAGGACAGACGGACAGGACAGACAGACAGGACAGACGGACAGGACAGACCGACAGGACAGACAGACAAGACAAACAGACATAAAAAACAGACAGGACAGACGGACAGGACAGACCGACAGGAAACACGGACAGGACAGACAGATAGGACAGACGGACAGGACAGACAGACAGGACAGACGGACAGGACAGACGGACAGGACAGACGGACAGGACAAACAGACAGGACAGGCGGACAATACAGACGGACAGGACAGACGGACAGGACAGACTTACAGGACAGACAGACAGGACAGACAGACAGGACAGACGGACAGGACAGACGGACAGGACAGACGGACAGGACAGACGGACAGGACAGACAGACAAGACAGACAGACATAAAAGACCGACAGGACAGACAGACAGGACAGACAGACAGGAAACAAGGACAGGACAGACGGATAGAACAGACGGACAGGACAGACAGACAGGACAGACGGACAGGACAGACGGACAGGACAGACGGACAGGACAAACGGACAAGACAGACGGACAGGAAAGACGGACAGGACAGACGGACAGGACAGACGGACAGGACAGACGGGCAGGACAGACGGACAGGACAGACCGACAGGACAGACATAAGGGACAGACAAACAGGACAGACTGACAGGACAAACGTACCAGACAGACGGACAGGACAGACGGACCTAAAAGACGGACAGGACAGACGGACATAAAAGACGGACAGGACAGACGGACAAGACAGACAGACATAAAAGACTGACAGGACAGACTGACAGGACAGACGGACAGGACAGACTGACAAGACAGACGAACAGGACAGACGGACACGAAACACGGACACGACAGACGGAACGGACAGACCAACAGAACAGACGGACAGGTCAGAAGAAAAGGACAGACGGACAGGACAGACTGTAAACTGGATTTTCCCAATATCTCCCTTTTTCTCACGTACCACGACCGGGACAGGTGGTTTAAACAGGATTGCGACCGGGTCGGTCTCCTTAGTTGGAGTTCTTCCTCGTCCTCGACCGCGACTGGTGTACGACGCGGTCCTTGGTGGCCGGGATCGTCCTCGGCTCGCTCTAGTATTTACAGAGAGAGCGACCGGGGAGAGCAGACCGCCCTTACGAAGTTCCTGCTCGCGAAGTCTTGATACGTTGGACTGACTACGTAGAACCCGGTGACTCGGTATGGGCTCCGTGGTTAAGGATGGGAATGCACGACTGTAATGACCCGGTGTGTAGGTGTCGGTATGACCGTCGACACTCACACCCGGAGTATGAGAAAGATGACTGTTATACTCCGGTACCCGGTGAACTGGTAGTATCACTACAGTGCTACGGTGCGGGCTCCAGTAAGCCAATGAATGCCTATGCAATGTTCAATGTTTACAGCACAAGATTATAGTTTATGGGAGCGTTCTTTTATTTGAACTCTGGAGCTGTTCAATTAACCTCACTCAATGTACAATTTTCACTCCACGAATAACAATTAATGATCTCTTAAATACACACAATCTTATTCCCTTTCGGGTAATTAAATAAAGATCTCCAGAGGAGAAGAATAAGAAGGGGAATAAATAAATATAAATATATTAAACACGAATACAAGATGGCTGACGGGCTATCTATTTTCCTCACTTTACTAGCTTTCCACCTAGTTGTGTCTCCTTGACGAGTAAAATAGGAAGTGAAGTCCTGGCTCTGTTCGCCTGCTGAGGAGGACGGCGATCGTACGATCGAGAGAGTGCCTACGTCATACTCCTCAACTCCAACCGTCTTTTCCACTTGCCCTACTTTACCTGCTATACTCCTAGCCCCGCTCCCCTCCTATACCTACATCCTTCTCCTGCTATACGCAGTGGAAAATTACTGCTTGTACCGACGACGTCGGTTGGTTCTCCATCCCCAACCTTCCTTGTCTGTTTCCCGCTACTGCTATTAATACCCCGCAGTACCATTTTCCATATTTACCTTCACACTATCCCCCCCACCTGTTTCAACCGGGTAGTACTTGCTCCAGCATCGCAGATGCTCCTTAAAGCACGTACCCATTGAAACAAAGGTGTAAAAAGAGAGTGCCGTACTGCTGCAGCCGGGTCGCCGTCTCGCCTAAGCCCTATTACCTTCACACTGCTGTCAGATCTTTGACCGCGACCGCGCTCGTCATCCCGGTCCCGCTATCTCATCTAGCCCTGCTCGTCTCGGTACCCCCTACACCGCGGTATCCCGCTCACGTCTCCACATAAAACATCACCTACGAGCTGCTGGCTGACCGGGCCGGTCGCCCTATCCTATGCCTAACCTATCCCGCCGCCACCTTCACAAAAACAACCTCTGACGGCTTCATCACATTCTTAATACCAACAACATACACAATGTCCCGTCCAAACTTAGTCAAAGATTTAATAAAAATAAAAAAAAATAATACCGCACGCATGTGCGCAGTCATAATCACTAACATACAAATGTACTAAATAGTAATAAAACCATATCCAAATAAACATAATTACCAAGTATAAACATCCAATCCCGGTTCCTCCCCGAACCTGCCAGATCCTCACCATCTTATACCCTTCATAACGTGGTAACTCTTAGAATTAACAAAAAAAAAATATAAAAATTCATATAAAAATACAAAGACCCCCAATCCCGGTTCCTCCCCGAACCTGCCAGATTCTCACCACCCTATACATCTCATAACGTGGTACCTTTTAAGAACTAACATAAAAAAAATATAAAAAATCAGTATAAAAGTACAAAAATTAACCAATCCCGGTTCCTCCCCGAACCTGCCGGATTCTCACCACCCTATGCATTTCATAACGTGGTAACTCTTAATAATTAACAAAAAAAAAATGTAAAAAAACATATAAAAATACAAAAATACACTATTCTCGGCTCCACGAACCCACAAACTCACACATACACCAATGGACACATATACACAACACAATGCCTCTTCATTCCTGCGACTGTCCCGGCTCTTCTTCATCCCGGTCTTCATTCATCCCGGTCGCAGCTTCAGTAATCCCGGTCGAGACTTCAGGTGTCCCGGTCGAGGCTTGCTCCTGTCCACTAGTATTAGCTTCACTGAACCCGATCGGCATCCCGTTCTCGTCAAAGCGTAGAGGCATCTGCAACTGGTTATCATCCGTAAAGAACGGCATGCCAGACCCGACCGACGTGCGCACCACTATCTCCTGCAGAACACTTACGTCTGGCGACTCGGTCCCCGTCTGACTACTGCCTGGACCAATGACTATCGGGTCCTCAGCACCGGGCTCCTTTACTTCTACACTTTGGAGGGACGTGTTCTGACTTCCGAACGCGTCTGCTGCTTGTGCTGCTCGGTCTTCCTGCATGGCCAGGACTCGCTCCGCGACCTCCTTATAGAATCTGTCCCGGTCCACCGGGGCCCACACATTAGGATTCGAGTTCCTCGCTCGCAAGTCAGCCACTGACCGCAGCACCCCTGCCACTTGCAGGTAAACGTCTTGGAGACCGCGCTCCATCTCCGAGTCCCGGAACATCGGTTCTCGAGGTGTCCGAACCAACATCCAAGACTGCTCCTTCAGAAGAGCCTCTATCGCCCTCATCAAGTCGTACGCGCCTACTGTCGCTGGCCCCCACACTAATCCCAACAAATGATTCTGGAGAACTTCTTTCTCCCCGGCCGGCGCGTCCGCCTCGTGTGCTCGCACCTCCACCCGGTTCCATGCTGACTGCATAACATCCATCCGGAACATGATGTCCTCTTCGCCTGGCTTGCGTAGATAAGGCTGGGACTTATCCACCCATTCCTCTGGTCGTTCTGGCTGTTCTTCTTCCGCCGACAAACACGAGACCACTGTATGACCGACTGCCCGACAGACTCGGCAAACCTTCCCGATCTCGTACATTCCTGGTTGCGTAGGAGCATATACCGGGCCCCTGGTCGTGTCCGCCAGCCAGCGTCTCTGCCATTTGATGTGGTTGTCCGGGAGCAGCAGCCAGCCACTCACTGCGTTGAACACGTAGACCCTTCCTAATACAGGATGCCTGCTATCCCATACCCGGGTCTCCGTGTCCAACAACAGCTTCATGACTCTCTTCCCTGCGCCCTGGATGGCTTTCGCTTGCGCCCCAACTTTGCTCATAAAGCTGGATGCCAGAGTCCTCTCGTACTCTACCGTGGACAGCAGCTGATTCGGGTCTTGCTCCTCATACTCAGAATCCTCCCCGCTGTCCTCGGTCTCCGTGGCCAAGTCCACAGTCTTCACTTTCTTGGCTGGCGTCCCTTTTGGTGTTCTCCGCTTTCGCTTCACAGGCTTCGGTCCCGGTGTGCCTTCCCCGTCCGGCACTACACCGCCTCTGCTCCTGGTCCTGGCTGGAGTTGATTTATTCGCGGTCCTCTTGACTGTCTTACTACCGGCCCCCGAGCTCGACGCCCCGGTCTGGCCTGCATGAAGCTTCTTATTCATCTTCGCGATCGCTTCATCCTGAAGCTTCTGATGCTGTGCCGCGATCCGCTCGTTCTCCTTCTCTAATGCCGCGGCCGCCTTCCGGTCTTCCTCTTCCTTCCGTCTTTGCTCGGCCCGGGACACACTACGCTGTTCATCCCAATCTTTGATGAATACCTCCGGCCGGCAGTCTTCATCCCTGACCGCGGAAGCATTAGACTCACACCCATCCGGATCTATCATCTGCACGGTCGAGTCCAATAGGTTGATCGCGTCCATGTGCATCAGTGTCTGCACTGGCTTCTGTAGTTCCCGGAGCCTGACCCAACCTTCTAGCTTCTTCTTCCCCTGCATCATTCTGCCCGCGTCCTTCTCATTGACGCCGGTGGTGTCCGTTACACTCCACAAATCGATGAACTCAGCAAAGGCACTAAACGCGTCCTTAAAATACCCGTACACTTCCCCCTGCTGAGCGCACCGGCATTTGGACGCCCACTTCGACGGAATATCCTGGGCCTTTAACTTATTGGACTTGCCCAACACTAACGGTACTTGGATCATCCATGCTATGGACCGCATTGATAACCATTCCCCCGGTCGTAGGTCTAGCCTGTAAGCGAACTCTCTTCGAAGCACTAGCAGAATCGAAAGGAGACCCCTCGGGTCGAATTTCTGCCGAAGGTTGAACTGCTTTTTATCCACTAAACCGCGCACTTCCTTCAGTAGCATTAACACGTCCTGCTTTAGGAGCGCATCCGTATAATGAGGCGCGACTACTGGCATTCGTGCACTTAAAACTTCAATTCTGTCCGGCACTGCCTTTAACCATCGTTCGTAACCCATCCGCGGCAAAGAATAAGACTCCGCGTACAACCGCCCCAAGTTTAACACTCCTAACACCACCTTCGACATGAATTCTACTTGCGTGTCCCGGAGTATCACTTTGTCCTCATCTCTTGATGGCCTAGTGTCCTCTGCCATATCCACCCGGGACACCTGTACCCCCGGGAATACCGTGCACATCACCACTTCCACTTGCCGCGGTGCATCCCGCTTGTACTTTGCTGACCAAAACTTTTGCCACAAGTACTTGACATCCACGGCGTGTCGCGGTCGAGTGTCCGCGAAATTCCTCAACAGCTCGAACTGCGAACCCAGACCGTAGAACCACTTTGTTGCCTTATGCTGCTCTAGCCACTCCATCACGACTACTCCGGCTGGGTGGGGTAAAGTGGCAAACCCCATGATCACTACATTGTTCCCATCGGTGACCGCGATTACTGATATGTAACCTCGCTTGGTAGTGTGCCGGGTAGCCCTCCACACGTGTACACCAACGTGTGTTGCCCCCGCTAGCTTATCCAACGCGGCCTTAATTTCTTCATCTGTGCTGATGTCCGCGTTCACCACCAGCTTCTTCGTTATGGACGGCTTCGTATTTAACGATTTCTGGTCCCAAGACCCGTCCCGCTCCACAAATGAGTGGATTCGCCTCGCCGGCAGATCCTCCTTCGTACTATATTTGAAGGCTTCTAAATCTTCCGCCTGCTGCCGGTAGGCCTCCGTTAGCCCCCGAAGGGAGTCATGATCTTGTGGCCGCTCCGCGACCCGAATCGTACCCCGTTCGAGCGCCTCCGCCTTAATACTCCGCGAAAGCCACCCGAACTCCACCGGGTTGTCAGGTAATCCGGATATGAACGCCCGGTCGTTCAGTCCTTCGCTGCAGGCTGCAGCCTTCCACGACACAGTGCCATAGGCCTGTGCAACGTCCAGCTCCCATTGCGGTGGGGCTTCCATGCTAAAAAAAATTAAAACCACAGATTAGACAATGTCTAAGTGAGATTCCCCTCACCTCCGTCTCGCTGTGTTTCCCAAAACTCATGCATGTGGCCGCGCCAAGGCACGGCCAAAACAACAAAATCCCATCACCGCGGTACTCCTGGTGCCGCAAAGAAAACTTAAAACAAACTTAACTAATCTTGATGCGGCGATCCCGGTCGCCCGGTCTCGCCACTATACTCCCCGCTACTTCTGGATGACCCCAGACCATCCCGGTCGTCTCCTCTACTCTAAGATGTTCTGGTGCCAACTAAGATGCATTGAGCAAATACTTAACGTTTAAGCGCGTACCTTTTTTGCTTACCCACAGAAAACTTTAAACTGTGACCGTACACCACACCACGGTTTCCGGTATCTGGTCGCTTGTTCCTGAATGGTACCCTTGTCGAGTTCTTGGTTCCGCAACACCTCACTCCGAGCGGTCCCCATTCAGGTTGAGTTTTAATGTTTATACACGCGGCTCTCTACCGGTGATTTCCCTGGATGTACCAGTAGGTCCATTCTACCACGCGCGCCTACCCTTCGCTTCTCTACCTTGCGTATTGCTAATCCTGGTCCCTGACTGACCGCGATTACTTTAGTATCGTGTCATACTTCAGCTCATGACACCCCTGCGCCTGATTCTATTCTAACCTCAGTAATAAATCGATGCGAGCTTCTACGATTTTATTCATGCTCGGGAAGTTCTCAGCAGCTGTTTATTTCAAATCCGACGCCGGACAACGTTCACAAACACCAGAGAAGTTGGCCGATCGTCCCATGGAAGTGTTTTGACCACATTCTCCGCGGTCAGAATGACCGCGTCTCCACTTGTCCCGCTGACTTTTACGTTTACTAACCTATTTTTTCACCAGCGTCCTCCAGACTAAGTCTGGGTTAGGTTTAGTTTATCCTCCCAAAGCTTTGAGTACCGCGCTCACACCGGGTCCGTCTATCTTACTCCCGGTGCCTAACTCCGAAAGAACTGAGACCAGACTTGATTGGAAAAGAATTAAACGAAAGTCCATCGTTTTGTCTTTTGGCCCCATCCTTACCGCAGTCCGTCCGACCGCGCCTCTACTCTCTCTACTCCTATGCTTAACTAACCTAGCAAGTGACCGCGTCCTCCAGACCGCGATCTGGGTTTTGGCTTAGTTTATCCTCACAAAGCTTTGAGCATCGCGCTGCTTCGGGATTCCATATCTTGACTAGCATCCCTGATGGTCTACGACCTGGACATCCCCCCGACTCTCTTACCGCCGCTGCGAGACTCGCCTCTTGACTAGCACCCCCGGTGGTCTACGAGACAATCCCGCTCTCTGCACTGCTACCGCGTACCAGGACTCGCTCCTGACTAGCATCCTGAGATGGTCTACGGAACGGGTACACACCTTACTTCGCACTGAACCCCTGGCTAGCAACTCTATAGGAAGGCCTACGGGATTTTTTGGTCTTATGACCGCGCACCAGGTCTCGCTCCTGACTAGCATCTGGGATGGTCTTCGGAACGGGCGCACACCATGTTTCTAACTAAACCCCTGGCTAGCATCTTTTACGAAGGCCTACGGGATTAACTCCTTACTGTCGCGTACCAGGACTCGCTCCTGACTGGCATCTTACGATGGTCTTCGGAACGGGTACACACCATCCTTCACTCTTATTCACTATGTCCTGACCTAGCGCGATTAATGCGGGCCTACGGACTCACCCCTGGCTAGCATCTATTTCGAAGGCCTACGGGATGTTGGTTTTGCTGATCTTTAAATCGCTCACAGCTTAGAGCTAGGCCGACTTTCACGGCATCCCCTGACTAGCATCGTTGGCGATGGTCTTCGGGGTATGGAGCTCCACTCCGGCTGGTTTATGTGCTCCCGCAGCTTTGAGCCCGAGCCTCTTGCTCGCTCTGACTTCCTACCAGCGAAGGTACGAGACCTTCGCCTAAGCTCAGATCTTACCTTCTATGCCTGCCCCTACGGTGGAGATCGGGACAGGCGTGAGGCGCAGTTTAACGTCGTACACACCATAGGACGTGAGGAAGAATAGGTTTGTGCCCGTCAAGACATCCCTATCCTTCCCACCTTAACCTAAAACACACTTTTTTTCGGTTTTATAAAATTTTAAAAGTTTTTTTTCAGTTTTTATGTAAAATTTCATAAGAAAACTCCATGCAAACTAAAGGATAAATAAGAATAGGATAAAAGATAAAAAGATTTGATTGAAGAGTTTATAATAAACTAGGTATTTCTATCATTAGCATCGAAAATTCATGGACACTGCCAGTGTCCTCCTCGGTCATCGCGTAGTTGATGCCCAAACGCACTGGTTGTTTGTGATCCCGGCCGGGATAGCGTCTCGGTGGTGGTGGGTCATCAATGTCTACTTCATAGTCGTCAGACAGGTCGATAGGTCCAAAACCTCCTCTCCAACCTGTGCCCTGGTTCGTACCCCCGGTCGCGGTAACCGCGCTACCGTGACCCCCTCCGGAATCTGGTACAGTCTCGGTATCTGGTGATGGTACAGACTCAGTGACTACCGAGTCTGGCTGTGGTCGTTCATTGGTATCTGGTCCCGACTCCCCGTCTGCACTTATTACAGACTCCTCTACCGGGACCGGGTCCTCGCTCTCTTTCTCGTGGTAAGGTAACATTAGTGAGGTGTGGAACCTCATTGGATTGCTATTGGGTTTGTCCGGGTCCTGAATGCTGTAGGACCAATCTGAGTGCACCTCTACTACCTTCCACGGCCCGGTGTACCGCGGTCCAAGGGATTTCGCGTACTTCTCCTCCTTTGAGGACAGTTTCTTATTGCGTATCTTAACCAAATCGCCTACCGCGTACACAACATCTCTCCTGTTTCGGTCGAAGTACTTTTTCTGCTGCAACTGTGCCTCTCTTAAATTATATCGGGCCTGGTCCCGAATGAACGTCACGTCCTTAAGCAGTTGCTGCCCGTACTCCTCCTCGGTTACCTTCATTGTCTCTAGCAATTGCATCTTACGGTCTATTGGCAATAGTATGTCCCTGCCTAAGTTCAGTTGACAAGGTGAATACCGAGATGACTTGGATTTCGCGGTGTTGAGCGCCACCATATAGTCACCTAACTGCTTTGCCCACATTGTCTGGGTCGCCATGCAAAACGCGCGTAATATACTTTTAATGTCCCGGTTTGCCCGCTCCGACTGGTTCGGGTTGGGATGGTACGGTGCCACATGGACACATGTAGCTCCCCACTGGCCTAGCTGATCATTCCAGTCATCACCCGAGAAATATGACGCATTGTCGGAGACTATGCGCTTCGGTGTTCCAAACTGGTTAAACACCTTCTGCAGGAACTTCAAGATCTTTATTGACGATACCGACGTTAAGGGTTCCATACTCACCCACTTTGAAAACTCGTCCACACAAACGACAATGAACTTGAAGCCTGCGCTCGCGGTCAACTCTCCAACAATGTCCACATGAACACACTCAAACACGTTGTTCCTGTAAGAGTGAATGCCCATCTTCCCCGGTTGTGCCTGGTTTGAAGCCTTCACTAACTGGCACACCGCGCAAGTCTTTACATATGCCTCTATGATCTTATGCATATTGTAGAACCAGAACCTTTTCCTAATCCGGTCATACGTGCGCTCTACTCCTTGGTGCCCGGCCATCGTGCTATCGTGAAAGTGCGCTATGACATCCCGCTCTATGGACTGCGGTATGACCGGGACTATGCGTTTCCTGGCTGTCACTGACTCTGGATCTAAAAAGCTAGCCTGGATTAACGGATGCTGCCATTTAATATGCTTACCTTTCCTCATTAGCATAGACGGTCGCACCCTTACCGGTGGCACTGGTTGCCCGGTCCGCTCGTCCTCCTCTAGCCTCTGTTCCCACAACTTATCCACCTGGTTGCTATAAAAGCCCCCTTCTGGTGTTCCCTCTTTCAGGATCGACCGCGACGCGGTCCGCTCTCTACACGGGACATACCTACAGAGGATTCCTTCGACGATCACGTAGTCGTAGCGATACCGAGACCGCTCCCCGACTCGGCTAAGGCTTTTAGTAATAGTGGATAGTGCCTCACACTCTCTCTGCACACCCCGCAGCATGTCCTTGTTCAGCATGTCCATATCCACTTCCACTCTGTCTTTTGTGTTGGTAAACGTCGCCAGGCATACGCAAGCACTCTCCACACACATGTCTAGCTCATCTGGATTGTCGTCGTATTTGGGGTCCGGTAGCGCGCCACGAGAGAGCAAGTCTGCCAGTTTGTTATCCTCTCCCTTCACGAAGTCTATGTCATTGACCACATGACCCAACTCTATTGCCCACCTGACAATATGCCGGTTATAGAGGTGATCGTTGATGGCCGCATGTTTCAGATGTGTCAACGCCTGGTTGTCACATCTGAAAATCACGTCCTTTTGATACCTGATGAAGGGGTCGAACACTCGGTTTGCAAACCTGATAGCCAAACACTCTTTCTCTCTCGCGTCATACTTACGCTCCGCTGCATTCAGCAGTTTGCTGCGACATTCGATCACCCGGAACCTGTCTTCCCTGGTCAACTCGCAATGGTAGTTTTGAGCCAGGATTGCTCCCAGCCCTACATCACTTGCATCGGTATACACGTATAATGGATGATCATAGTTTATCGTGTTTAACGTAATTTCCTTGGCCACTTCCGCCTTAATCGTCTCGAACGCGGTCTGCTGGCTCTTTCCCCACCGGAACGGTAAATTCGGATCTGCCTCCGACTTCAGCTTCAAAAATATCGGCTCTAACTGAGTGGCGTAATGCGGTATGAACCGCATGTACCATCCAATGGCCCCTAAAAATCGCTGCACTTCTTTCTTCGTTCTCGGTGACGGGAAATCTTGGATCGCCGCTACCTTCTTGGGGCATTTCTTGATGCCGAAGCGCGTGACGATGTGGCCCAGGAACTCAACCTCCGGTAGATCGAACTCACATTTAGCCCAGTTTAGAGTTAGATTAAAGTTATGAAGTGTCTTAAACACAAAATCTAGGTGCTCTTTGTGCAGTTGCTCGGTTTCGCTAAAGATAAAAATATCATCCAGGTACACATGCAGAAAGTCACCCACAAACTTCCCAAACAACCTATTCATGAGATCCTGAAAAATCATTGGAGCATTTTTCAACCCCATTGGCATCACGTTCCACTCATAACATGCATTCTGCGTGTGAAACGCGGTGAACTTCTTGGAGTTCTCTGTTATGGGGATTTGCCAAAAGCCTGACTTTAAGTCCAGCTTGGACATGACTCGGTTAGGTGGAAGATGCTCCAAGATTTGATGTATGATCGGCATCGGGTTCTGTATCTTCGGTGTGTAGCTATTCAACTCTTTATAATTTACCACCATTCGCTTATCGCCGTTTGGTTTTGGTATAATTAATACTGGCGAGGAATATGCCGAAGTTGACCGCCGTATCTTACCCTGTAACTCCAACTCATGCAATGTCTCGTCTTCCCACTTTGCTATTGCCGGTGGTCTTCGAGCAGGTTTGCATTGTATCACCGGGCAGTCCTCCGGGATACGCAGATCGTGGATGATCGCGTTCGTAATCCCGGACCTACCATCACTCCGTACTACCCCGGGATACTTTTTGACCAGAGTTTCGACGAACACTTGGACGGACGACGTCCCTAGCTTTGCCCGGTCGTACCTGTCCGGGGTCGACGCTAGTGACAAGTCACATACGTCTTTTGCGGTTTTTACTGACAAACCACGGACAAAGTACCCGGCATCTCGCTCCTTCTCTTCCTCGGTCGGGACATCCCAACGCATCTCGCCCTTCACGTCGTCGAAGCTCAAGCCATGCTTCCATCGGAACTTGTTCCCGATGAAGATAGGGCACATTAGTCCCTCTTGGACCAGGAAATCCTCTCTAAACCACCGACCCGCGATCTTCATATCTAATGTAACTACACCTCCCGCTGTAACTACCTTACCATCGAAACCCGACATCTTTACTAAAGACTTTCTTATCTCTAACCCTAGTCTATCGCACTCTTTTTTGGATATAGCGAGCGCGGTGCAGCCCGAGTCTATTAACGCGAAATACGGAAATAACTTTTGTTTATGCTTGATGTTGACTAGGGCGTAAGGGGCTTTGTTTATCCGGTGTAAAAGACACGGGTCCCCTCGTCTGTCCGTGTCTGAACCCAGTTTAAAGTCGGTGGTAATACCGAAGGCACGAATTTGGCTTCCAACTTATTTATCGCCTTCTGGACTTGATCTTCACCGGGACTTGGTTGTCGATCCCGGTCTTGCCTCAGTACGCTGCCTTCTTCCTTATTCTTCGCGGTCCGCAACGCATTAAATAACTGCCTCTCGTCCGGGTCCTCTTCGTTTTCTACCGAGTCTTGTAGGCCTTGCATTCCTTCTGGTGTCCCGGTCGGTGGTGTCCCGGTCTGGTGTTCTGCGACTTCCTCTTCGGTACACGCCTGGGCCAGTATCTTTAACGCCATAACTTTAGCCTTCGCCGACCTGCAATCTTCTGTGTTGTGCGTGTTCCTACTACATACGTGACACCACTTCCCGGTTCTTCGCTCTGGTTGTCTATCCCGACGCGGTGATTCCCGTCTCCCTTGGGGGCTAGCTGATCTGTCCCGTCCTGGGCCTGCCCGACCCGGCGAGCTCTGTGCTTGTGGGCTTCTGCTTTGTTCCCGTCTGCGCTCACCGGGACCGGGATTTCGCTCGTTACTACGTTGACGGTCCCTCGAGTTCCATGGCTGACTCCGCTGCCCCTGGGCCGACTGCCGGTCTCGGCCTCTACTTCGGTCTTGTTGACTCCACGGCCGATATGTTTCCTTCTCTTTCTCAGCTCGGACCCGGTTTCTATGAAACTCCTCTGCTTGCTTAATAAAATCATTGAGTCTCTGCGGGACCACTGTCCCCGGTGGAAATGCCCCGTATAGTGAGCTATGCATGTTTTGTTTAATGCGACTAATGATTTCTCGTTGATCCCATGCATGAGGTTCCCTTATGCTTTTCAGCAAGGTGTAAAAATCCGATGCCCACTGCCGTATCGGTTCGTAAGCTTGCTGCTTCCAGTTGACTACTCTGTTTAGCACAGACTGCGCGCTCGACCGGTCGTACGCCTTCAGAAATTCCGCTCTCACCGCTGCCCAAGTAAGGTTCACATCCAGGAGCGTCGCCTTAAGCCAGGATGCTTCTGCCGGTGTTGTCAGGCACTTCTGGAAGATTTGAATGTACGCCCTCGGTTGGGCTCCGTGGATCTCTAGGTGTGCTTCAAATGCGTCTATGTAGGTTGTTGCAATATCTACTCTGGGATCGAAGTGCTGCGGTATAATGTGTAACCCGGTCGGGGCCATCATCCCTGCTAGCAGCTGTGTCTGCTCCCGCTGTAACTCCTGGGCATGCCGGGTGTTCTGATTTTGTTGGTCTAGGACCTGTAGCAAGTGGTCTGCCATATCTGCAATACCCGGTGCTGACGTAGTGCTACCCGAGCTGTTATATGACTGCTGGCTGAACTGTTGTGAGGGTATCGCGCTAAAGGTGACCCCCGGTGTCGAAGGCTGCTTCGTCCCGGTACATGTTGGCCCTTGCTGTTGCTGTTGGTGGCCCGTACTCGCTGTGACCTGTTGTAACAAGTTTCCTGACGGAATTGCTGGACCCCCGGGACCCCTGCCCACTGCCAACTGGGCTTTGATGCGTCCCTGGTCCGCTTGTAAGGACTGGACTACTAACTGCATGGACTGCATATCCTTCGACATCTGCAAGACATAGTCTAGCATTGTTTTCCCTGAGGCCTCCGCCTTCTTCGGTGCCACCGGCCCGCTCGTTGACGCGGTCGCGATTTGCTTCACCGAGTCTTCCAACTTCCTCGTCTCCGCTTGACTCAGCTCGGTGATACCTTCGAAGGCGGTCGCCCCATCATATTCTGCCGTTATCATTTGTTGCTGGTAATCTGCGAAAGCGACCGCCACCTCCGAAGGTGTCATGGGCTTGGGTACTTCCTTCACTTCCAATTGATATTGGTAGACATACCACCTCTTCTTTACCGTCAGCAGATCGCATGCTCCCGGTGTCTGTGGGTCTTCTAGCAGAAGCTGCTTAGAGATCAGCTCGTTTTCCCGGCCCGTCCACGTTACCCCGTCCGTCTTGATGTCGCAAATTGGCTTCATCCCGGTCCCGGTCCTTGGTCTTCAGGCTTGGCCCTTGCTTATGCACTACCACCTCTTTAACCTAGGCCGGACCTATACGGAACTTTTTTGTTTCCCTTTCTTATGGGGTATATCGCGGTTGCCTACGTTACTTAAAACTACCGAGACCGAGTCTGCCCTCGCGACCGAGTCGCGGTCTGCGCTATGCGGCACGTTCTCTACGGACAGGCTGAACTGGCCTGCTTCGGGGCTCGACTACTCATGCCAACCCACAACCGCCGGTTAAGGTACTCGCGCCTATGCTCAACTCGGTATTATGCGTTCCTGCCGTATGATTTGGTATGCTCGTATGCTACCCTTCCGACCGAGACAAGATCAATATTATGTGTCGCGGTCGACTATCTACCATAAACTTAAAAATAAGTTTTTAAGAAAAACAGAAATGTGGAACTGGTGGTTCTCACCTGGTTGTGCTGTCTTCGGTACTTGAACAAAACGAACGTTTTGTGTCCTGCAGGGTCGCCAGTGTAAACTGGATTTTCCCAATATCTCCCTTTTTCCCACGTACCACGACCGGGACAGGTGGTTTAAACAGGATTGCGACCGGGTCGGTCTCCTTAGTTGGAGTTCTTCCTCGTCCTCGACCGCGACTGGTGTACGACGCGGTCCTTGGTGGCCGGGATCGTCCTCGGCTCGCTCTAGTTTTTACAGAGAGAGCGACCGGGGAGAGCAGACCGCGCTTACGAAGTTCCTGCTCGCGAAGTCTTGATACGTTGGACTGACTACGTAGAACCCGGTGACTCGGTATGGGCTCCGTGGTTAAGGATGGGAATGCACGACTGTAATGACCCGGTGTGTAGGTGTCGGTATGACCGTCGACACTCACACCCGGAGTATGAGAAAGATGACCGTTATACTCCGGTACCCGGTGAACTGGTAGTATCACTACAGTGCTACGGTGCGGGCTCCAGTAAGCCAATGAATGCCTATGCAATGTTCAATGTTTACAGCACAAGATTATAGTTTATGGGAGCGTTCTTTTATTTGAACTCTGGAGCTGTTCAATTAACCTCACTCAATGTACAATTTTCACTCCACGAATAACAATTAATGATCTCTTAAATACACACAATCTTATTCCCTTTCGGGTAATTAAATAAAGATCTCCAGAGGAGAAGAATAAGAAGGGGAATAAATAAATATAAATATATTAAACACGAATACAAGATGGCTGACGGGCTATCTATTTTCCTCACTTTACTAGCTTTCCACCTAGTTGTGTCTCCTTGACGAGTAAAATAGGAAGTGAAGTCCTGGCTCTGTTCGCCTGCTGAGGAGGACGGCGATCGTACGATCGAGAGAGTGCCTACGTCATACTCCTCAACTCCAACCGTCTTTTCCACTTGCCCTACTTTACCTGCTATACTCCTAGCCCCGCTCCCCTCCTATACCTACATCCTTCTCCTGCTATACGCAGTGGAAAATTACTGCTTGTACCGACGACGTCGGTTGGTTCTCCATCCCCAACCTTCCTTGTCTGTTTCCCGCTACTGCTATTAATACCCCGCAGTACCATTTTCCATATTTACCTTCACAAGACTGACAGGACAGACGGACATGACAGACGAACAGGACAGACAAACGTGACAGACCGACAGGACAGACGGACAGGACAGACGGACAGGACAGACGGACAAGACAGACGGACAGGACAGACGGACAGGACAGACGGACAGGACAGACGGACAGGACAGACGGACAGGACAGACGAACAAGACAGACGGACACGACAGACGGACAGGACAGACGGACAAGGCAGACGGACAGTACAGACCGACAGGACAGACGGACAGGGCAGACGAACAGGACAGACAGACAGGACAAACAACCAGGACAGACGGACAAAACAGACGGACAGGACAGACGGACAACACAGACGGTCAGGACAAACGGTTAGGACAGACGGTTAGGACAGAGCGACAGCTCAGACCGACAGGAAAGACGGACAGGACAGACGTACAGGACAGACAGACAGGACAGACTGACAGGACAGACGGACAGCACAGACGGACAGGACAGACGGACAGGACAGACGGACAGGACAGACATACAGGACAGACGGACAGGACAGACGGACAGGACAGACGGACAGGACAGCCGGACAGGACAGACGGACAGGACAGACGGACAGGACAGACGGACAGGACAGACGGACTGGACAGACGGACAGGACAGACGGACAGGACAGACGGACAGGACAGACGGACAGGACAGACGGACAGGACAGACGGACTGGACAGACGGACAGGACAGACGGACAGGACAGACGGACAGGACACACGGACAAGACAGACTAACAGGACAGACGGACAGGACAGACAGACAAAACAGACGGACAGGACAGACGGACAAGACAGACAGACAAGACAGACGGACAGGACAGAAGGACAGGACAGACGGACAAAAAAGACGGAAAGGACAGACGGACAGGACAGACGGACAGGACAGACGGACAGGACAGACGGACAGGAAGACAAACAGGACAGACAGACAAAACAGACGGACAGGACAGACGGACAAGACAGAAACACAGGACAGGCAGACAGCACAGACAGACAAGACAGACGGACAAGAAAGACGGACAAGACAGACGGACAAGACAGACGGACAGGACAGACGGACAAGACAGACGGACAAGACAGACGGACAGGACAGACGGACAGGACAGACATACAGGACAGACGGACACGACAGACGGACACGACAGACGGACAGGACAGACGGACAGGACAGACGGACAGGACAGACGGACAGGACAGACGGACAGGACAGAAGGACAGGACAGACGGACAAAAAAGACGGAAAGGACAGACGGACAGGACAGACGGACAGGACAGACGGACATGACAGACGGACAGGACAGACAGACAGGACAGACGGACAGGATAGACGAACAGAACAGACCGACAAGACAGACGGACAGGACAGACGAACAGGACAGACGGACACGACAGACGGACAGGACAGACGGACAAGGCAGACGGACAGAACAGACGAACATTACAGACGGACAGGGCAGACGAACAGGACAGACGGACAGGACAGAAGGACAGGACAGACGCACAAAACAGACGGACAGGACAGACGGACAAGACAGACATACAGGACCGACGAAAAGGACAGACGGACAGGACAGACGGACAAAACAGACATACAAGACAGACGGACAGGACAGACGGACAGTACAGACGAACAGGAAAGACGGAAAGGACAGACGGACAGGACAGACATACAGGACAAACGGACACGACAGGCGGACAATACAGACGGACAGGACAGACGGACAGGACAGACTTACAGGACAGACAGACAGGACAAACAGACAGGACAGACGGACAGGACAGACGGACAGGACAGACGGACAGGACAGACCGACAGGACAGACAGACAAGACAGACAGACATAAAAGACAAACAGGACAGACGGACAGGACAGACAGACAGGAAACACGGACAGGACAGCCGGATAGGACAGACGGACAAGACAGACTGACAGGACAGACGGACAGGACAGACAGACAGGACAGACGGAAAGGACAGACAGACAAGACAGACGGACAGGACAGACGGACAGGACAGACGGACAGGACAGACGGACAAGAAAGACGGACAAGACAGACGGACAAGACAGACGGACAGGACAGACGGACAAGACAGACGGACAAGACAGACGGACAGGACAGACGGACAGGACAGACATACAGGACAGACGGACACGACAGACGGACACGACAGACGGACAGGACAGACGGACAGGACAGACGGACAGGACAGACGGACAGGACAGACGGACAGGACAGAAGGACAGGACAGACGGACAAAAAAGACGGAAAGGACAGACGGACAGGACAGACGGACAGGACAGACGGACATGACAGACGGACAGGACAGACAGACAGGACAGACGGACAGGATAGACGAACAGAACAGACCGACAAGACAGACGGACAGGACAGACGAACAGGACAGACGGACACGACAGACGGACAGGACAGACGGACAAGGCAGACGGACAGAACAGACGAACATTACAGACGGACAGGGCAGACGAACAGGACAGACGGACAGGACAGAAGGACAGGACAGACGCACAAAACAGACGGACAGGACAGACGGACAAGACAGACATACAGGACCGACGAAAAGGACAGACGGACAGGACAGACGGACAAAACAGACATACAAGGAAGACGGACAGGACAGACGGACAGTACAGACGAACAGGAAAGACGGAAAGGACAGACGGACAGGACAGACATACAGGACAAACGGACACGACAGGCGGACAATACAGACGGACAGGACAGACGGACAGGACAGACTTACAGGACAGACAGACAGGACAAACAGACAGGACAGACGGACAGGACAGACGGACAGGACAGACGGACAGGACAGACGGACAGGACAGACCGACAGGACAGACAGACAAGACAGACAGACATAAAAGACAAACAGGACAGACGGACAGGACAGACAGACAGGAAACACGGACAGGACAGCCGGATAGGACAGACGGACAAGACAGACTGACAGGACAGACGGACAGGACAGACAGACAGGACAGACGGACAGGACAGACAGACAAGACAGACGGACAGGACAGACGGACAGGACAGACGGACAGGACAGACGGACAAGACAAACGGACAGGACAGGCGGCCAATACAGACGGACAGGACAGACGGACAGGACAGACTTACAGGACCGACAGACAATACAGACAGACAGGACAGACGGACAGGACAGACAAACAGGACAGACGGACAGGACAGACGGACAGGACAGACCGACAGGACAGACAGACAAGACAGACAGACATAAAAGACAGACAGGACAGACGGACAGGACAAACAGACAGAAACCACGGACAGGACAGACGAATAGAACAGACGGACAGGACAGACAGACAGGACAGACGGACAGGACAGACGGACAGGACAGACGGACAGGACAGACAGACAAGACAGACGGACAGGACAGGCGGACAATACAGACGGACAGGACAGACGGACAGGACAGACTTACAGGACAGACAGACAGGACAAACAGACAGGACCGACGGACAGGACAGACGGACAGGACAGACGGACAGGACAGACGGACAGGACAGACCGACAGGACAGACAGACAAGACAGACAGACATAAAAGACAGACAGGACAGACGGACAGGACAGACAGACAGGAAACACAGACAGGACAGCCAGATAGGACAAACGGACAAGACAGACCGACAGGACAGACGGACAGGACAGACAGACAGGACAGACGGACAGGAGAGACAGACAAGACAGACGGACAGGACAGACGGACAGGACAAACGGACAGGACAGGCGGCCAATACAGACGGACAGGACAGACGGACAGGACAGACTTACAGGACCGACAGACAGGACAGACAGACAGGACAGACGGACAGGACAGACAAACAGGACAGACGGACAGGACAGACGGACAGGACAGACCGACAGGACAGACAGACAAGACAGACAGACATAAAAGACAGACAGGACAGACGGACAGGACAGACAGACAGTAAACACGGACAGGACAGACGAATAGAACAGACGGACAGGACAGACAGACAGGACAGACGGACAGGACAGACGGACAGGACAGACAGACAGGACAGACAGACAAGACAGACGGACAGGAAAGACGGACAGGACAGACGGACAGGACTGACGGACAGGACAGACGGACAGGACAGACAGACAGGACATACATAAGGGTACAGACAAACAGGACAGACTGACAGGACAGACAGACAGGACAGACGGACAGGACAGACGGACAGGACAGACAGACAGGACAGACAGACAAGACAGACGGACAGGAAAGACGGACAGGACAGACGGACAGGACTGACGGACAGGACAGACGGACAGGACAGACAGACAGGACATACATAAGGGTACAGACAAACAGGACAGACTGACAGGACAAACGTACCGGACAGACGGACAGGACAGACGGACATAAAAGACAGACAGGACAGACGGACATAAAAGACGGACAGGACAGACGGACAAGACAGACAGACACAAAAGACTGACAGGACAGACTGACAGGACAGACGGACAGGACAGACTGACAAGACAGACGAACAGGACAGACGGACAGAAAACACAGACACGACAGACGGAACGGACAGACCAACAGAACAGACGGACAGGTCAGAAGAAAAGGACAGACGGACAGGACAGACTGACAGGACAGACGGACAGGACAGACGGACAGGACAGACGGACAGGACAGACGGACAGGACAGACGGACAGGACAGACGGACAGGACAGACGGACAGGACAGACGGACAAGACAGATGGACAGGACAGACGGACAGGACAGACGGACAGGACAGACGGAAGGACAGACGGACAGGATAGACGGACAGGACCGACGGACAGGACAGACGGACTGGAATGACGGACAGGACAAACGGTTAGGACAGACGCACAGGACAGGCGGACAGCACAGACAGACAGAAAAGACGGACAGGACAGACGGACAGGACAGACGGACAGGACAGACGGACAGGACAGACGAACAGGAAAGACGGACAGGACAGACGGACAGGACAGACGGACAGGACAGACGGACATGAAAGACGGACAGTACAGACGGACGGGACAGACGGACATGACAGACAGACAGGACAGACAAACAGGACAGACAGACAGGGAAGACGGACAGGACAGACGAACAAGACAGACGGACACGACAGACGGGCAGGACAGACGGACAAGGAAGACGGACAGGACAGACGGACAGGACAGACGGACAGGGCAGACGAACAGGACAGACAGACAGGACAAACGGACAGGACAGACGGACAAAACAGACGAACAGGACAGACGGACAACACAGACGGTCAGGACAGACGGTTAGGACCGACCGTTAGGACAGAGCGACAGCTCAGACCGACGGGAAAGACGGACAGGACAGACGTACAGGACAGACGGACAGGACAGACTGACAGGACAGACGGACAGGACAGACGGACAGGACAGACGGACAGGACAGACGGACAGGACAGACGGACAGGACAGACGGACAGGACAGACGGACAGGACAGACGGACAGGACAGACGGACAGGACAGACGGACAGGACAGACGGACAGGACAGACGGACAGGACAGACGGACAGGACAGACGGACAGGACAGACGGACAGGACAGACGGACAAGACAGACGGACAGGACAGACGGACAGGACAGACGGACAGGACAGACGGACAGGACAGACGGACAGGACAGACGGACAGGACAGACGGACAGGACAGACGGACAGGACAGACGGACAGGACAGACGGACAGGACAGACGGACAGGACAGACGGACAGGACAGACAGACAGGACAGACGGACAGGACAGACGGACAGGACAGACGGACAGGACAGACAGACAGGACAGACGGACAGGACAGACGGACAGGACAGACGGACAGGACAGACAGACAGGACAGACGGACAGGACAGACGGACTAGACAGACGGACAGGACAGACGGACAGGACATACGGACAAGACAGACTGACAGGACAGACGGACAGGACAGACAGACAAAACAGACGGACAGGACAGACCGACAAGGCAGACGGACAAGACAGACGGACAGGACAGACCGACAGGACAGACAGACAGGACAGACGGACAGGACAAACGGACAGGACAGACGGACAGGACAGACGGACAACACAGACGGTCAGGACAGACGGTTAGGACAGACGGTTAGGACAGAGCGACAGCTCAGACCGACGGGAAAGACGGACAGGACAGACGTACAGGACAGACAGACAGGACAGACTGACAGGACAGACGGACAGCACAGACGGACAGGACAGACATACAGGACAGACGGACAGGACAGACATACAGGACAGACGGACAGGACAGACGGACAGGACAGACGGACAGGACAGACGGACAGGACAGACGGACAGGACAGACGGACAGGACAGACCGACAGGACAGACGGACAGGACAGACGGACAGGACAGACGGACAGGACAGACAGACAGGACAGACAGACAGGACAGACGGACAGGACAGACGGATAGGACAGACGGACTGGACAGACGGACAGGACAGACGGACAGGACACACGGACAGGACACACGGACAAGACAGACTAACAGGACAGACGGACAGGACAGACAGACAAAACAGACGGACAGGACAGACGGACAAGACAGACAGACAAGACAGACGGACAAGACAGACGGACAGGACAGACGGACAAGACAGACGGACAGGATAGACGAACAGGACAGACGGACAGGACAGACGGACAGGACAGACGGACAGGAAGACGGACAGGACAGACAGACAAAACAGACGGACAGGACAGACGGACAAGACAGACACACAGGACAGACAGACAGCACAGACGGACAAGACAGACGGACAAGAAAGACGGACGAGACAGACGGACAAGACAGACGGACAGGACAGACGGACAAGACAGACGGACAAGACAGACGGACAAGACAGACGGACAAGACAGACAGACAAGACAGACGGACAGGACAGACCGACAAGACAGACGGACAAGACAGACTGACAAAACAGACAGACAAGACAGACGGACAGGACAGACGGACAGGACAGACGGACAGGACAGACGGACAGGACAGACGGACAGGACAGACGGACAGGACAGACAGACAGGACAGACGGACAGGACAGACTGACAGGACAGACAGACAGGACAGACAGACAGGACAGACGAACAGGACAGACGGACAGGACAGACAGACAGGACAGACATAAGATACAGACAAACAGGACAGACTGACAGGACAAACGTACCAGAGAGACGGACAGGACAGACGGACAGGACAGACGGACAGGACAGACGGACAGGACAGAAGGACAGGACAGACGGACAAAAAAGACGGAAAGGACAGACGGACAGGACAGACGGACAGGACAGACGGACATGAGAGACGGACAGGACAGACAGACGGGACAGACGGACAGGATAGACGAACAGAACAGACCGACAAGACAGACGGACAGGACAGACGAACAGGACAGACGGACACGACAGACGGACAGGACAGACGGACAAGGCAGACGGACAGGACAGAAGAACATTACAGACGGACAGGGCAGACGAACAGGACAGACGGACAGGACAGACGGACAGGACAGACGCACAAAACAGACGGACAGGACAGACGAACATTACAGACGGACAGGGCAGACGAACAGGACAGACGGACAGGACAGACGGACAGGACAGACGCACAAAACAGACGGACAGGACAGACGGACAAGACAGACATACAGGACCGACGAAAAGGACAGACGGACAGGACAGACGGACAAAACAGACATACAAGACAGACGGACAGGACAGACGGACAGTACAGACGGACAGGAAAGACGGAAAGGACAGACGGACAGGACAGACATACAGGACAAACGGACACGACAGGCGGACAATACAGACAGACAGGACAGACGGACAGGACAGACTTACAGGACAGACAGACAGGACATACAGACAGGACAGACGGACAGGACAGACGGACAGGACAGACGGACAGGACAGACGGACAGGACAGACCGACAGGACAGACAGACAAGACAGACAGAAATAAAAGACAGACAGGACAGACGGACAGGACAGACAGACAGGAAACACGGACAGGACAGCCGGATAGGACAGACGGACAAGACAAACCGACAGGACAGACGGACAGGACAGACAGACAGGACAGACGGACAGGACAGACATACAAGACAGACGGACAGGACAGACGGACAGGACAAACGGACAGGACAGGCGGCCAATACAGACGGACAGGACAGACGGACAGGACAGACTTACAGGACCGACAGACAGGACAGACAGACAGGACAGACGGACAGGACAGACAAACAGGACAGACAGACAGGACAGACGGACAGGACAGACCGACAGGACAGACAGACAAGACAGACAGACATAAAAGACAGACAGGACAGACGGACAGGACAGACAGACAGGAAACACGGACAGGACAGACGAATAGAACAGACGGACAGGACAGACAGACAGAACAGACGGACAGGACAGACGGACAGGACAGACGGACAGGACAGACAGACAAGACAGACGGACAGGACAGGCGGACAATACAGACGGACAGGACAGACGGACAGGACAGACTTACAGGACAGACAGACAGGACAAACAGACAGGACAGACAGACAGGACAGACGGACAGGACAGACTGACAGGACAGACCGACAGGACAGACAGACAAGACAGACAGACATAAAAGACAGACAGGACAGACGGACAGGACAGCCGGATAGGACAGACGGACAAGACAGACCGACAGGACAGACGGACAGGACAGACAGACAGGACAGACGGACAGGAGAGACAGACAAGACAGACGGACAGGACAGACGGACAGGACAAACGGACAGGACAGGCGGCCAATACAGACGGACAGGACAGACGGACAGGACAGACTTACAGGACCGACAGACAGGACAGACAGACAGGACAGACGGACAGGACAGACAAACAGGACAGACGGACAGGACAGACGGACAGGACAGACCGACAGGACAGACAGACAAGACAGACAGACATAAAAGACAGACAGGACAGACGGACAGGACAGACAGACAGGAAACACGGACAGGACAGACGAATAGAACAGACGGACAGGACAGACAGACAGGACAGACGGACAGGACAGACGGACAGGACAGACGGACAGGACAGACAGACAAGACAGACGGACAGGAAAGACGGACAGGACAGACGGACAGGACTGACGGACAGGACAGACGGACAGGACAGACAGACAGGACATACATAAGGGACAGACAAACAGGACAGACTGACAGGACAAACGTACCGGACAGACGGACAGGACAGACGGACATAAAAGACGGACAGGACAGACGCACATAAAAGACGGACAGGACAGACGGACAAGACAGACCGACACAAAAGACTGACAGGACAGACTGACAGGACAGACGGACAGGACAGACTGACAAGACAGACGAACAGGACAGACGGACAGAAAACACAGACACGACAGACGGAACGGACAGACCAACAGAACAGACGGACATGTCAGAAGGAAAGGACAGACGGACAGGACAGACTGACAGGACAGACGGACAGGACAGACAGACAGGACAGACGGACAGGACAGACGGACAGGACAGACGGACAGGACAGACGGACAAGACAGACGGACAGGACAGACGGACAGGACAGACGGACAGGACAGACGGAAGGACAGACGGACAGGATAGACGGACAGGACCGACGGACAGGACAGACGGACTGGAATGACGGACAGGACAAACGGTTAGGACAGACGCACAGGACAGGCGGAAAGCACAGACAGACAGAAAAGACGGACAGGACAGACGGACATAAAAGACGGACAGTACAGACGGACGGGACAGACGGACAGGACAGACCGACAGGACAGACAGACAGGACAGACGGACAGGACAAACGGACAGGACAGACGGACAGGACAGACGGACAACACAGACGGTCAGGACAGACGGTTAGGACAGACGGTTAGGACAGAGCGACAGCTCAGACCGACGGGAAAGACGGACAGGACAGACGTACAGGACAGACAGACAGGACAGACTGACAGGACAGACGGACAGCACAGACGGACAGGACAGACATACAGGACAGACGGACAGGACAGACATACAGGACAGACGGACAGGACAGACGGACAGGACAGACGGACAGGACAGACGGACAGGACAGACGGACAGGACAGACGGACAGGACAGACGGACAGGACAGACCGACAGGACAGACGGACAGGACAGACGGACAGGACAGACAGACAGGACAGACAGACAGGACAGACGGACAGGACAGACGGATAGGACAGACGGACTGGACAGACGGACAGGACAGACGGACAGGACACACGGACAGGACACACGGACAAGACAGACTAACAGGACAGACGGACAGGACAGACAGACAAAACAGACGGACAGGACAGACGGACAAGACAGACAGACAAGACAGACGGACAAGACAGACGGACAGGACAGACGGACAAGACAGACGGACAGGATAGACGAACAGGACAGACGGACAGGACAGACGGACAGGACAGACGGACAGGAAGACGGACAGGACAGACAGACAAAACAGACGGACAGGACAGACGGACAAGACAGACACACAGGACAGACAGACAGCACAGACGGACAAGACAGACGGACAAGAAAGACGGACGAGACAGACGGACAAGACAGACGGACAGGACAGACGGACAAGACAGACGGACAAGACAGACGGACAAGACAGACGGACAAGACAGACAGACAAGACAGACGGACAGGACAGACCGACAAGACAGACGGACAAGACAGACTGACAAAACAGACAGACAAGACAGACGGACAGGACAGACGGACAGGACAGACGGACAGGACAGACGGACAGGACAGACGGACAGGACAGACGGACAGGACAGACAGACAGGACAGACGGACAGGACAGACTGACAGGACAGACAGACAGGACAGACAGACAGGACAGACGAACAGGACAGACGGACAGGACAGACAGACAGGACAGACATAAGATACAGACAAACAGGACAGACTGACAGGACAAACGTACCAGAGAGACGGACAGGACAGACGGACAGGACAGACGGACAGGACAGACGGACAGGACAGAAGGACAGGACAGACGGACAAAAAAGACGGAAAGGACAGACGGACAGGACAGACGGACAGGACAGACGGACATGAGAGACGGACAGGACAGACAGACGGGACAGACGGACAGGATAGACGAACAGAACAGACCGACAAGACAGACGGACAGGACAGACGAACAGGACAGACGGACACGACAGACGGACAGGACAGACGGACAAGGCAGACGGACAGGACAGAAGAACATTACAGACGGACAGGGCAGACGAACAGGACAGACGGACAGGACAGACGGACAGGACAGACGCACAAAACAGACGGACAGGACAGACGAACATTACAGACGGACAGGGCAGACGAACAGGACAGACGGACAGGACAGACGGACAGGACAGACGCACAAAACAGACGGACAGGACAGACGGACAAGACAGACATACAGGACCGACGAAAAGGACAGACGGACAGGACAGACGGACAAAACAGACATACAAGACAGACGGACAGGACAGACGGACAGTACAGACGGACAGGAAAGACGGAAAGGACAGACGGACAGGACAGACATACAGGACAAACGGACACGACAGGCGGACAATACAGACAGACAGGACAGACGGACAGGACAGACTTACAGGACAGACAGACAGGACATACAGACAGGACAGACGGACAGGACAGACGGACAGGACAGACGGACAGGACAGACGGACAGGACCGACCGACAGGACAGACAGACAAGACAGACAGAAATAAAAGACAGACAGGACAGACGGACAGGACAGACAGACAGGAAACACGGACAGGACAGCCGGATAGGACAGACGGACAAGACAAACCGACAGGACAGACGGACAGGACAGACAGACAGGACAGACGGACAGGACAGACATACAAGACAGACGGACAGGACAGACGGACAGGACAAACGGACAGGACAGGCGGCCAATACAGACGGACAGGACAGACGGACAGGACAGACTTACAGGACCGACAGACAGGACAGACAGACAGGACAGACGGACAGGACAGACAAACAGGACAGACAGACAGGACAGACGGACAGGACAGACCGACAGGACAGACAGACAAGACAGACAGACATAAAAGACAGACAGGACAGACGGACAAGACAGACAGACAGGAAACACGGACAGGACAGACGAATAGAACAGACGGACAGGACAGACAGACAGAACAGACGGACAGGACAGACGGACAGGACAGACGGACAGGACAGACAGACAAGACAGACGGACAGGACAGGCGGACAATACAGACGGACAGGACAGACGGACAGGACAGACGGACAGGACAGACTTACAGGACAGACAGACAGGACAAACAGACAGGACAGACAGACAGGACAGACGGACAGGACAGACTGACAGGACAGACCGACAGGACAGACAGACAAGACAGACAGACATAAAAGACAGACAGGACAGACGGACAGGACAGCCGGATAGGACAGACGGACAAGACAGACCGACAGGACAGACGGACAGGACAGACAGACAGGACAGACGGACAGGAGAGACAGACAAGACAGACGGACAGGACAGACGGACAGGACAAACAGACAGGACAGGCGGCCAATACAGACGGACAGGACAGACGGACAGGACAGACTTACAGGACCGACAGACAGGACAGACAGACAGGACAGACGGACAGGACAGACAAACAGGACAGACGGACAGGACAGACGGACAGGACAGACCGACAGGACAGACAGACAAGACAGACAGACATAAAAGACAGACAGGACAGACGGACAGGACAGACAGACAGGAAACACGGAAGGGACAGACGAATAGAACAGACGGACAGGACAGACAGACAGGACAGACGGACAGGACAGACGGACAGGACAGACGGACAGGACAGACAGACAAGACAGACGGACAGGAAAGACGGACAGGACAGACGGACAGGACTGACGGACAGGACAGACGGACAGGACAGACAGACAGGACATACATAAGGGACAGACAAACAGGACAGACTGACAGGACAAACGTACCGGACAGACGGACAGGACAGACGGACATAAAAGACGGACAGGACAGACGGACAAGACAGACCGACACAAAAGACTGACAGGACAGACTGACAGGACAGACGGACAGGACAGACTGACAAGACAGACGAACAGGACAGACGGACAGAAAACACAGACACGACAGACGGAACGGACAGACCAACAGAACAGACGGACAGGTCAGAAGGAAAGGACAGACGGACAGGACAGACTGACAGGACAGACGGACAGGACAGACAGACAGGACAGACGGACAGGACAGACGGACAGGACAGACGGACAGGACAGACGGACAAGACAGACGGACAGGACAGACGGACAGGACAGACGGACAGGACAGACGGAAGGACAGACGGACAGGATAGACGGACAGGACCGACGGACAGGACAGACGGACTGGAATGACGGACAGGACAAACGGTTAGGACAGACGCACAGCACAGACAGACAGAAAAGACGGACAGGACAGACGGACAGAAAAGACGGACAGGACAGACGGACAGGACAGACATACAGGACAGACGGACAGGACAGACGAACAGGAAAGACGGACAGGACAGACGGACAGGACAGACGGACAGGACAGACGGACATAAAAGACGGACAGTACAGACGGACGGGACAGACGGACATGACAGACAGACAGGACAGACAAACAGGACAGACAGACAGGGAAGACGGACAGGACAGACGAACAAGACAGACGGACACGACCGACGGGCAGGACAGACGGACAAGGAAGACGGACAGGACAGACGGACAGGACAGACGGACAGGGCAGACGAACAGGACAGACAGACAGGACAAACGGACAGGACAGACGGACAAAACAGACGGACAGGACAGACGGACAACACAGACGGTCAGGACAGACGGTTAGGACCGACCGTTAGGACAGAGCGACATCTCAGACCGACGGGAAAGACGGACAGGACAGACGTACAGGACAGACGGACAGGACAGACTGACAGGACAGACGGACAGGACAGACGGACAGGACAGACGGACAGGACAGACGGACAGGACAGACGGACAGGACAGAAGGACAGGACAGACGGACAGGACAGACGGACAGGACAGACGGACAGGACAGACGGACAGGACAGACAGACAAGACAGACGGACAGGAAAGACAGACAAGGCAGACGGACAAGACAGACGGACAGGACAGACCGACAGGACAGACAGACAGGACAGACGGACAGGACAAACGGACAGGACAGACAGACAGGACAGACGGACAACACAGACGGTCAGGACAGACGGTTAGGACAGACGGTTAGGACAGAGCGACAGCTCAGACCGACGGGAAAGACGGACAGGAGAGACGTACAGGACAGACAGACAGGACAGACTGACAGGACAGACGGACAGCACAGACGGACAGGACAGACGGACAGGACAGACGGACAGGACAGACGGACAGGACAGACATACAGGACAGACGGACAGGACAGACGGACAGGACAGACGGACAGGACAGACGGACAGGACAGACGGACAGGACAGACGGACAGGACAGACGGACAGGACAGACGGACAGGACAGACGGACAGGACAGACGGACAGGACAGACGGACAGGACAGACGGACAGGACAGACGGACAGGACAGACGGACAGGACAGACGGACAGGACAGACGGACAGGACAGACGGACAGGACAGACGGACAGGACAGACGGACAGGACAGACGGATAGGACAGACGGACTGGACAGACGGACAGGACAGACGGACAGGACAGACGGACAGGACACACGGACAAGACAGACTAACAGGACAGACGGACAGGACAGACAGACAAAACAGACGGACAGGACAGACGGACAAGACAGACAGACAAGACAGACGGACAAGACAGACGGACAGGACAGACGGACAAGACAGACGGACAGGATAGACGAACAGGACAGAGGGACAGGACAGACATACAGGACAGACGGACAGGAAGACGGACAGGACAGACAGACAAAACAGACGGACAGGACAGACGGACAAGACAGACACACAGGACAGACAGACAGCACAGACGGACAAGACAGACGGACAAGAAAGACGGACGAGACAGTCGGACAAGACAGACGGACAGGACAGACGGACAAGACAGACGGACAAGACAGACGGACAGAACAGACGGACAAGACAGACAGACAAGACAGACGGACAGGACAGACAGACAAGACCGACGGACAAGACAGACTGACAAAACAGACAGACAAGACAGACGGACAGGACAGACGGACAGGACAGACGGACAGGACAGACGGACAGGACAGACGGACAGGACAGACAGACAGGACAGACGGACAGGACAGACTGACAGGACAGACAGACAGGACAGACGGACAGGACAGACGAACAGGACAGACGGACAGGACAGACAGACAGGACAGACATAAGGGACAGACAAACAGGACAGACTGACAGGACAAACGTACCAGACAGACGGACAGGACAGACGGACACGACAGACGGACAGGACAGACGGACAGGACAGATTGACAAGACAGACAGACAAGACAGACGGACAAGACAGACGGACAGGACCGACGGACAAGACAGACGGACAGGATAGACGAACAGGACAGACGGACAGGACAGACGGACAGGACAGACGGACAGGAAGACGGACAGGACAGACAGACAAAACAGACAGACAGGACAGACGGACAAGACAGACACAGAGGACAGACAGACAGCACAGACGGACAAGACAGACGGACAAGAAAGACGGACAAGACAGACGGACAAGACAGACAGCCAGGACAGACGGACAAGACAGACGGACAAGACAGACGGACAGAACAGACGGACAAGACAGACGGACAGAACAGACGGACAAGACAGACAGACAAGACAGACGGACAGGACAGACAGACAAGACAGACGGACAGGACAGACGGACAGGACAGACGGACATGAGAGACGGACAGGACAGACAGACAGGACAGACGGACAGGATAGACGAACAGAACAGACCGACAAGACAGACGGACAGGACAGACGAACAGGACAGACGGACACGACAGACGGACAGGACAGACGGACAAGGCAGACGGACAGGACAGACGAACATTACAGACGGACAGGGCAGACGAACAGGACAGACGGACAGGACAGACGGACAGGACAGACGCACAAAACAGACGGACAGGACAGACGGACAAGACAGACATACAGGACAGACGAAAAGGACAGACGGACAGGACAGACGGACAAAACAGACATACAAGACAGACGGACAGGACAGACGGACAGTACAGACAGACAGGAAAGACGGAAAGGACAGACGGACAGGACAGACATACAGGACAAACGGACACGACAGGCGGACAATACAGACGGACAGGACAGACGGACAGGACAGACTTACAGGACAGACAGACAGGACAGACAGACAGGACAGACGGACAGGACAGACGGACAGGACAGACGGACAGGACAGACGGACAGGACAGACCGACAGGACAGACAGACAAGACAGACAGACATAAAAGACAGACAGGACAGACGGACAGGACAGACAGACAGGTAGCACGGACAGGACAGCCGGATAGGACAGACGGACAAGACAGACAGACAGGACAGACGGACAGGACAGACAGACAGGACAGACGGACAGGACATACCGACAAGACAGACGGACAGGACAGACGGACAGGACAAACGGACAGGACAGGCGGACAATACAGACGGACAGGACAGACGGACAGGACAGACTTACAGGACAGACTTACAGGACAGACAGACAGGACAGACGGACAGGACAGACCGACAGGACAGACGGACAGGACAGACGGACAGGACAGACGGACAGGACAGACGGACAGGACAGACGGACAGGACAGACGGACAGGACAGACGGACAGGACAGACCGACAGGACAGACTGACAGGACAGACGGACAGGACAGACGGACTGGACAGACGGACAGGACAGACGGACAGGACATACGGACAAGACAGACTGACAGGACAGACGGACAGGACAGACGGACAAGACAGACGGACAGGACAGAAAGACAAGGCAGGCGGACAAGACAGACGGACAGGACAGACCGACAGGACAGACAGACAGGACAGACGGACAGGACAAACGGACAGGACAGACGGACAGGACAGACGGACAAGGCAGACGGACAGGACAGACGAACATTACAGACGGACAGGGCAGACAAACAGGACAGACGGACAGAACAGACGGACAGGACAGACGCACAAAACAGACGGACAGGACAGACGGACAAGACAGACATACAGGACAGACGAAAAGGACAGACGGACAGGACAGACGGACAAAACAGACATACAAGACAGACGGACAGGACCGACGGACAGGAAAGACGGAAAGGACAGACGGACAGGACAGACATACAGGACAAACGGACACGACAGGCGGACAATACAGACGGACAGGACAGACGGACAGGACAGACTTACAGGACAGACAGACAGGACAGACAGACAGGACAGACGGACAGGACAGACGAACAGGACAGACGGACAGGACAGACCGACAGGACAGACAGACAAGACAGACAGACATAAAAGACAGACAGGACAGACGGACAGGACAGACCGACAGGAAACACGGACAGGACAGCCGGATAGGACAGACGGACAGGACAGACCGACAGGACAGACGGACAGGACAGACAGACAGGACAGACGGACAGGACAGACAGACAAGACAGACGGACAGGACAGACGGACAGGACAAACGGACAGGACAGGCGGACAATACAGACGGACAGGACAGACGGACAGGACAGACTTACAGGACAGACAGACAGGACAGACAGACAAGACAGACGGACAGGACAGACAGACAAGGCAGACGGACAAGACAGACGGACAGGACAGACCGACAAGACAGACCGACAGGACAGACGGACAGGACAAACGGACGGGACAGACGGACAGGACAGACGGACAAGGCAGACGGACAGGACAGACGAACATTACAGACGGACAGGGCAGACGAACAGGACAGACGGACAGGACAAACGGACAGGACAGACGCACAAAACAGACGGACAGGACAGACGGACAAGACAGACATACAGGACAGACGACAAGGACAGACGGACAGGACAGACGGACAAAACAGACATACAAGACAGACGGACAGGACAGACGGACAGTACAGACGGACAGGAAAGACGGAAAGGACAGACAGAGAGGACAAACAAACAGGACAAACGGACACGACAGGCGGACAATACAGACGGACAGGACAGACGGACAGGACAGACTTACAGGACAGACAGACAGGACAGACAGACAGGACAGACAGACAGGACAGACGGACAGGACAGACGGACAGGACAGACCGACAGGACAGACAGACAAGACAGACAGACATAAAAGACAGACAGGACAGACGGACAGGACAGACCGACAGGAAACACGGACAGGACAGCCGGATAGGACAGACAGACAGGACAGACAGACAAGACAGACGGACAGGACAGACGGACAGGACAGACGGACAGGACAGACTTACAGGACAGACAGACAGGACAGACAGACAGGACAGACGGACAGGACAGACGGACAGGACAGACGGACAGGACAGACGGACAGGACAGACCGACAGGACAGAAAGACAAGACAGACAGACATAAAAGACAGACAGGACAGACGGACAGGACAGACAGACAGAAAACACGGACAGGACAGACGAATACAACAGACGGACAGGAAAGACAGACAGGACAGACGGACAGGACAGACGGACAGGACAGACGGACAGGACAGACGGACAGGACAGACGGACAGGACAGACGGACAGGACAGACGGACAGGACAGACAGACAAGACAGACGGACAGAAAAGACGGACAGGACAGACGGACAGGACAGACGGACAGGACAGACGGACAGTACAAAAAGACAGGACATACATAAGGGACAGACAAACAGGACAGACTGACAGGACAAACGTACCGGACAGACGGACAAAACAGACGGACATAAAAGACGGACAGGACAGACGGACATAAAAGACGGACAGGACAGACGGACAAGACAGACAGACACAAAAGACTGACAGGACAGACTGACAGGACAGACAGCCAGGACAGACTGACAAGACAGACGAACAGGACAGACGGACAGAAAACACAGACACGACAGACGGAACGGACAGACCAACAGAACAGACGGACAGGTCAGAAGGAAAGGACAGACGGACAGGACAGACTGACAGGACAGACGGACAGGACAGACGGAGAGGACAGACGGACAGGACAGACGGACAGGACAGACGGACAGGACAGACCGACAGGACAGACCGACAGGACAGACGGACAGGACAGACGGAAGGACAGACGGACAGGACAGACGGACAGGACCGACGGACAGGACAGACCGACTGGAATGACGGACAGGACAAACGGTTAGGACAGACGCACAGGACAGGTCGACAGCACAGACAGACAGAAAAGACGGACAGGACAGACGGACAGGAAAGACGGACAGGACAGACGGACAGGACAGACGGACAGGACAGACGGACAGGACAGACCGACAGGACAGGCGGACAGGACAGACGGACATGAAAGACGGACAGGACAGACGGACAGGACAGACGGACATGACAGACAGACAGGACAGACAAACAGGACAGACAGACAGGGAAGACGGACAGCACAGACGAACAAGACAGACGGACACGACAGACGGACAGGACAGACGGACAAGGAAGACGGACAGGACAGACGGACAGGACAGACGGACAGGGCAGACGAACAGGACAGACAGACAGGACAAACGGACAGAACAGACGGACAAAACAGACGGACAGGACAGACGGACAACACAGACGGTCAGGACAGACGGTTAAGACCGACCGTTAGGACAGAGCGACAGCTCAGACCGACGGAAAAGACGGACAGGACAGACGTACAGGACAGACGGACAGGACAGACTGACAGGACAGACGGACAGCACAGACAGACAGCACAGACGGACAGGACAGACGGACAGGACAGACGGACAGGACAGACGGACAGGACAGACGGACAGGACAGACGGACAGGACAGACGGACAGGAATGACGGACAGGACAGACGGACAGGACAGACGGACAGGACAGACGGACAGGACAGACGGACAGGACAGACGGACAGGACAGACGGACAGGACAGGCGGACAGGACAGACGGACAGGACAGACGGACAGGACAGACGGACAGGACAGACGGACAGGACAGACGGACAGGACAGACGGACAGGACAGACGGACAGGACAGACGGACAGGACAAACGGACAGGACAGACGGACAGGACAGACGGACAGGACAGACGGACAGGACAGACGGACAGGACAGACGGACAGGACAGACGGACAGGACAGACGGACAGGACAAACGGACAGGACAGACGGACAGGACAGACGGACAGGACAGACGGACAGGACAGACGGACAGGACAGACGGACAGGACAAACGGACAGGACAGACGGACAGGACAGACGGACAGGAAAGACGGACAGGACAGACGGACAGGACAGACGGACATGACAGACGGACAGGACAGACGGACAGGACAGACGGACAGGACAGACGGACAGGACAGACGGACAGGACAGACGGACAGGACAGACGGACAGGACAGACGGACAGGACAGACGGACTGGACAGACGGACAGAACAGACGGACAGGACATACGGACAAGACAAACTGACAGGACAGACGGACAGGACAGACAGACAAGACAGACGCACAGGACAGACAGACAAGGCAGACGGACAAGACAGACGAACAGGACAGACCGACAGGACAGACAGACAGGACAGACGGACAGGACAGACGGACAGGACAGACGGACAGGACAGACGGACAGGACCGACGGACAGGACAGACGGACAGGACAGACGGACAGGACAGACGGACAAGACAGACGGACACAACAGACGGACAGGACAGACAGACAGGACAGACGACAAGCACAGACGGACAGGACAGACGGACAGGACAGACGGACAGGACAGACGGACAGGACAGACGGACAGGACAGACGGACAGGACAGACGGACAGGAAAGAAGGACAGGACAGACGGACAGGACAGACGGACAGGACAGACGGACAGGACAGACGGACAGGACAGACGGACAGGACAGACGGACATGACAGACGGACAGGACAGACGGACTGGACAGACGGACAGGACCGACGGACAGGACATACGGACAAGACAGACTGACAGGACAGACGGACAGGACAGACAGACAAGACAGACGGACAGGACAGACAGACAAGGCAGACGGACAAAACAGACGGACAGGACAGACCGACAGGACAGATGGACAGGACAGACGGACAGGACAGACGGACAAAACAGACCGACAGGACAGACAGACAGGACAGACGGACAAGACAGACGGACACAACAGACGGACAGGACAGACAGACAGGACAGACGACAAGCACAGACGGACAGGACAGACGGACAGGACAGACGGACAGGACAGACGGACAGGACAGACGGACAGGACAGACGGACAGGACAGACGGACAAGACAGACGGACAGGATAGAAGGACAGGACAGATGGACAGCACAGACGGACAGGACAGACAGACAGGACAGACGGTTAGGACAGACGGACAGGACAGACGACAAGCACAGACGGACAGGACAGACCGACAGGACAGACGGACAGGACAGACGGACAGGACAGACGGACAGGACAGACGGACAGGACAGACGGACAGGACAGACGGACAGGACAGACGGACAGGACAGACAGACACAACAGACGGACAGGAAAGACGGACAGGACAGACAGACACAACAGACGGACAGGACAGACAGGACAGACGGAAAGCACAGACGGACAGGACAGACGGACAGGAAAGACGGACAGGACAGACGGACAGGACAGACGGACAGGACAGACGGACAGGTTAGACGGACAGGACAGACGGACATGACAGACGGACAGGACAGACGGACACGACAGACGGACTGGACGGACGGACAGGACAGACGGACAGGACAGACGGACAGGACATACGGACAAGACAGACGACAAGCACAGACGGACAGGACAGACCGACAGGACAGACCGACAGGACAGACGGACAGGACAGACGGACAGGACAGACGGACAGGACAGACGGACAGGACAGACGGACACAACAGACGGACAGGACGGACCGACAGGACAGGCGGACAGGACAGACGGACATGAAAGACGGACAGGACAGACGGACAGGACAGACGGACATGACAGACAGACAGGACAGACAAACAGGACAGACAGACAGGGAAGACGGACAGCACAGACGAACAAGACAGACGGACACGACAGACGGACAGGACAGACAGACAAGGAAGACGGACAGGACAGACGGACAGGACAGACGGACAGGGCAGACGAACAGGACAGACAGACAGGACAAACGGACAGAACAGACGGACAAAACAGACGGACAGGACAGACGGACAACACAGACGGTCAGGACAGACGGTTAAGACCGACCGTTAGGACAGAGCGACAGCTCAGACCGACGGAAAAGACGGACAGGACAGACGTACAGGACAGACGGACAGGACAGACTGACAGGACAGACGGACAGCACAGACAGACAGCACAGACGGACAGGACAGACGGACAGGACAGACGGACAGGACAGACAGACAGGACAGACGGACAGGACAGACGGACAGGACAGACGGACAGGACAGACGGACAGGAATGACGGACAGGACAGACGGACAGGACAGACGGACAGGACAGACGGACAGGACAGACAGACAGGACAGGCGGACAGGACAGACGGACAGGACAGACGGACAGAACAGACGGACAGGACAGACGGACAGAACAGACGGACAGGACAGACGGACAGGACAGACGGACAGGACAAACGGACAGGACAGACGGACAGGACAGACGGACAGGACAGACGGACAGGACAGACGGACAGGACAGACGGACAGGACAGGCGGACAGGACAGACGGACAGGACAGACGGACAGGACAGACGGACAGGACAGACGGACAGGACAGACGGACAGGACAGACGGACAGGACAGACGGACAGGACAGACGGACAGGACAAACGGACAGGACAGACGGACAGGACAGACGGACAGGAAAGACGGACAGGACAGACGGACAGGACAGACGGACATGACAGACGGACAGGACAGACGGACAGGACAGACGGACAGGACAGACGGACAGGACAGACGGAGAGGACAGACGGACAGGACAGACGGACAGGACAGACGGACTGGACAGACGGACAGAACAGACGGACAGGACATACGGACAAGACAAACTGACAGGACAGACGGACAGGACAGACAGACAAGACAGACGGACAGGACAGACAGACAAGGCAGACGGACAAGACAGACGAACAGGACAGACCGACAGGACAGACAGACAGGACAGACGGACAGGACAGACGGACAGGACAGACGGACAGGACAGACGGACAGGACAGACGGACAGGACAGACGGACAGGACAGACGGACAGGACAGACGGACAAGACAGACGGACACAACAGACGGACAGGACAGACGGACAGGACAGACGGACAAGACAGACGGACAGGACAGACCGACAGGACAGGCGGACAGGACAGACGGACATGAAAGACGGACAGGACAGACGGACAGGACAGACGGACATGACAGACAGACAGGACAGACAAACAGGACAGACAGACAGGGAAGACGGACAGCACAGACGAACAAGACAGACGGACACGACAGACGGACAGGACAGACAGACAAGGAAGACGGACAGGACAGACGGACAGGACAGACGGACAGGGCAGACGAACAGGACAGACAGACAGGACAAACGGACAGAACAGACGGACAAAACAGACGGACAGGACAGACGGACAACACAGACGGTCAGGACAGACGGTTAAGACCGACCGTTAGGACAGAGCGACAGCTCAGACCGACGGAAAAGACGGACAGGACAGACGTACAGGACAGACGGACAGGACAGACTGACAGGACAGACGGACAGCACAGACAGACAGCACAGACGGACAGGACAGACGGACAGGACAGACGGACAGGACAGACGGACAGGACAGACGGACAGGACAGACGGACAGGACAGACGGACAGGACAGACGGACAGGAATGACGGACAGGACAGACGGACAGGACAGACGGACAGGACAGACGGACAGGACAGACAGACAGGACAGGCGGACAGGACAGACGGACAGGACAGACGGACAGGACAGACGGACAGGACAGACGGACAGAACAGACGGACAGGACAGACGGACAGGACAGACGGACAGGACAAACGGACAGGACAGACGGACAGGACAGACGGACAGGACAGACGGACAGGACAGACGGACAAGACAGACGGACACAACAGACGGACAGGACAGACCGACAGGACAGGCGGACAGGACAGACGGACATGAAAGACGGACAGGACAGACGGACAGGACAGACGGACATGACAGACAGACAGGACAGACAAACAGGACAGACAGACAGGGAAGACGGACAGCACAGACGAACAAGACAGACGGACACGACAGACGGACAGGACAGACGGACATGACAGACGGACAGGACAGACGGACAGGACAGACGGACAGGACAGACGGACAGGACAGACGGAGAGGACAGACGGACAGGAAAGACGGACAGGACAGACGGACTGGACAGACGGACAGAACAGACGGACAGGACATACGGACAAGACAAACTGACAGGACAGACGGACAGGACAGACAGACAAGACAGACGGACAGGACAGACAGACAAGGCAGACGGACAAGACAGACGAACAGGACAGACCGACAGGACAGACAGACAGGACAGACGGACAGGACAGACGGACAGGACAGACGGACAGGACAGACGGACAGGACAGACGGACAGGACAGACGGACAGGACAGACGGACAGGACAGACGGACAAGACAGACGGACACAACAGACGGACAGGACAGACAGACAGGACAGACGACAAGCACAGACGGACAGGACAGACGGACAGGACAGACGGACAGGACAGACGGACAGGACAGACGGACAGGACAGACGGACAGGACAGACGGACAGGACAGAAGGACAGGACAGACGGACAGGACAGACGGACAGGACAGACGGACAGGACAGACGGACAGGACAGACGGACAGGACAGACGGACAGGACAGACGGACAGGACAGACGGACAGGACAGACGGACAGGACAGACGGACATGACAGACGGACAGGACAGACGGACTGGACAGACGGACAGGACCGACGGACAGGACATACGGACAAGACAGACCGACAGGACAGACGGACAGGACAGACAGACAAGACAGACGGACAGGACAGACAGACAAGGCAGACGGACAAAACAGACGGACAAGACAGACCGACAGGACAGATGGACAGGACAGACGGACAGGACAGACGGACAAAACAGACCCACAGGACAGACAGACAGGACAGACGGACAAGACAGACGGACACAACAGACGGACAGGACAGACAGACAGGACAGACGACAAGCACAGACGGACAGGACAGACGGACAGGACAGACGGACAGGACAGACGGACAGGACAGACGGACAGGACAGACGGACAGGACAGACGGACAAGACAGACGGACAGGATAGAAGGACAGGACAGATGGACAGCACAGACGGACAGGACAGACAGACAGGACAGACGGTTAGGACAGACGGACAGGACAGACGACAAGCACAGACGGACAGGACAGACCGACAGGACAGACGGACAGGACAGACCGACAGGACAGACGGACAGGACAGACGGACAGGACAGACGGACAGGACAGACAGACACAACAGACGGACAGGACAGACAGGACAGACGGAAAGCACAGACGGACAGGACAGACGGACAGGAAAGACGGACAGGACAGACGGACAGGACAGACGGACAGGACAGACGGACAGGACAGACGGACAGGTTAGACGGACAGGACAGACGGACATGACAGACGGACAGGACAGACGGACACGACAGACGGACTGGACAGACGGACAGGACAGACGGACAGGACAGACGGACAGGACATACGGACAAGACAGACGACAAGCACAGACGGACAGGACAGACCGACAGGACAGACGGACAGGACAGACGGACAGGACAGACGGACAGGACAGACGGACAGGACAGACGGACAGGACAGACGGACAGGACAGACGGACAAGACAGACGGACACAACAGACGGACATTACAGACAGACAGGACAGACGGACAAAACAGACAGACAAGGCAGACGGACAAGACAGACGGACAGGACAGACGGACAGGACAGACGGACAGCACGAACGGACAAGACAAACGGACAGGACAGACGGTTAGGACAGACGGACAGGACAGACGACAAGCACAGACGGACAGGACAGACATACAGGACAGACGGACAGGACAGACGGACAGGACAGACGGACAGGACAGACGGACAGGACAGACGGACATGACAGACGGACAGGACAGACGGACTAGACAGACGGACAAGACAGACGACAAGCAGAGACGGACAGGACAGACCGACAGGACAGACGGACAGGACAGACGGACAGGACAGACGGACAGGACAGACGGACAGGACAGACGGACAGGACAGACGGACAGGACAGACGGACAAGACAGACGGACACAACAGACGGACAGGACAGACCGACAGGACAGGCGGACAGGACAGACGGACATGAAAGACGGACAGGACAGACGGACAGGACAGACAGACATGACAGACAGACAGGACAGACAAACAGGACAGACAGACAGGGAAGACGGACAGCACAGACGAACAAGACAGACGGACACGACAGACGGACAGGACAGACAGACAAGGAAGACGGACAGGACAGACGGACAGGACAGACGGACAGGGCAGACGAACAGGACAGACAGACAGGACAAACGGACAGAACAGACGGACAAAACAGACGGACAGGACAGACGGACAACACAGACGGTCAGGACAGACGGTTAAGACCGACCGTTAGGACAGAGCGACAGCTCAGACCGACGGAAAAGACGGACAGGACAGACGTACAGGACAGACGGACAGGACAGACTGACAGGACAGACGGACAGCACAGACAGACAGCACAGACGGACAGGACAGACGGACAGGACAGACGGACAGGACAGACGGACAGGACAGACGGACAGGACAGACGGACAGGACAGACGGACAGGACAGACGGACAGGAATGACGGACAGGACAGACGGACAGGACAGACGGACAGGACAGACGGACAGGACAGACAGACAGGACAGGCGGACAGGACAGACGGACAGGACAGACGGACAGGACAGACGGACAGGACAGACGGACAGAACAGACGGACAGGACAGACGGACAGGACAGACGGACAGGACAAACGGACAGGACAGACGGACAGGACAGACGGACAGGACAGACGGACAGGACAGACGGACAGGACAGACGGACAGGACAGACGGACAGGACAGGCGGACAGGACAGACGGACAGGACAGACGGACAGGACAGACGGACAGGACAGACGGACAGGACAGACGGACAGGACAGACGGACAGGACAGACGGACAGGACAGACGGACAGGACAAACGGACAGGACAGACGGACAGGACAGACGGACAGGAAAGACGGACAGGACAGACGGACAGGACAGACGGACATGACAGACGGACAGGACAGACGGACAGGACAGACGGACAGGACAGACGGACAGGACAGACGGAGAGGACAGACGGACAGGACAGACGGACAGGACAGACGGACTGGACAGACGGACAGAACAGACGGACAGGACATACGGACAAGACAAACTGACAGGACAGACGGACAGGACAGACAGACAAGACAGACGGACAGGACAGACAGACAAGGCAGACGGACAAGACAGACGAACAGGACAGACCGACAGGACAGACAGACAGGACAGACGGACAGGACAGACGGACAGGACAGACGGACAGGACAGACGGACAGGACAGACGGACAGGACAGACGGACAGGACAGACGGACAGGACAGACGGACAGGACAGACGGACAGGACAGACGGACAAGACAGACGGACACAACAGACGGACAGGACAGACAGACAGGACAGACGACAAGCACAGACGGACAGGACAGACGGACAGGACAGACGGACAGGACAGACGGACAGGACAGACGGACAGGACAGACGGACAGGACAGAAGGACAGGACAGACGGACAGGACAGACGGACAGGACAGACGGACAGGACAGACGGACAGGACAGACGGACAGGACAGACGGACAGGACAGACGGACAGGACAGACGGACAGGACAGACGGACATGACAGACGGACAGGACAGACGGACTGGACAGACGGACAGGACCGACGGACAGGACATACGGACAGGACAGACCGACAGGACAGACGGACAGGACAGACAGACAAGACAGACGGACAGGACAGACAGACAAGGCAGACGGACAAAACAGACGGACAAGACAGACCGACAGGACAGATGGACAGGACAGACGGACAGGACAGACGGACAGGACAGACGGACAGGACAGACGGACAAAACAGACCGACAGGACAGACAGACAGGACAGACGGACAAGACAGACGGACACAACAGACGGACAGGACAGACAGACAGGACAGACGACAAGCACAGACGGACAGGACAGACGGACAGGACAGACGGACAGGACAGACGGACAGGACAGACGGACAGGACAGACGGACAGGACAGACGGACAAGACAGACGGACAGGATAGAAGGACAGGACAGATGGACAGCACAGACGGACAGGACAGACAGACAGGACAGACGGTTAGGACAGACGGACAGGACAGACGACAAGCACAGACGGACAGGACAGACCGACAGGACAGACGGACAGGACAGACCGACAGGACAGACGGACAGGACAGACGGACAGGACAGACGGACAGGACAGACAGACACAACAGACGGACAGGACAGACAGGACAGACGGAAAGCACAGACGGACAGGACAGACGGACAGGAAAGACGGACAGGACAGACGGACAGGACAGACGGACAGGACAGACGGACAGGACAGACGGACAGGACAGACGGACAGGTTAGACGGACAGGACAGACGGACATGACAGACGGACAGGACAGACGGACACGACAGACGGACTGGACAGACGGACAGGACAGACGGACAGGACAGACGGACAGGACATACGGACAAGACAGACGACAAGCACAGACGGACAGGACAGACCGACAGGACAGACGGACAGGACAGACGGACAGGACAGACGGACAGGACAGACGGACAGGACAGACGGACAGGACAGACGGACAGGACAGACGGACAGGACAGACGGACAAGACAGACGGACACAACAGACGGACAGGACAGACAGACAGGACAGACGGACAAAACAGACAGACAAGGCAGACGGACAAGACAGACGGACAGGACAGACGGACAGGACAGACGGACAGCACGAACGGACAAGACAAACGGACAGGACAGACGGTTAGGACAGACGGACAGGACAGACGACAAGCACAGACGGACAGGACAGACATACAGGACAGACGGACAGGACAGACGGACAGGACAGACGGACAGGACAGACGGACAGGACAGACGGACATGACAGACGGACAGGACAGACGGACTAGACAGACGGACAGCACGAACGGACAAGACAGACGGACAGGACAGACGGTTAGGACAGACGGACAGGACCGACCGACAGGACAGACGGACAGGACAGACGGACAGGACAGACGGACAGGACAGACGGACAGGACAGACGGACAGGACAGACGGACAGGACAGACGGACAGGACAGACGGACAGGACAGACGGACATGACAGACGGACAGGACAGACGGACTAGACAGACGGACAGGACCGACGGACAGGACATACGGACAAGACAGACAGACAGGACAGACGGACAGGACAGACAGACAAGACAGACGGACAGGACAGACAGACAAGGCAGACGGACAAGACAGACGGACAGGATAGACCGACAGGACAGACGGACAGGACAGACGGACAGGACAGACGGACAGGACAGACAGACAGGACAGACGGACAAGACAGACGGACACAACAGACGGACAGGACAGACAGACAGGACAGACGACAAGCACAGACGGACAGGACAGACGGACAGGACAGACGGACAGGACAGACGGACAGGACAGACGGACAGGACAGACGGACAGGACAGACGGACAGGACAGACGGACAGGACATACGGACAGGACAGACCGACAGGACAGACGGACAGGACAGACAGACAAGACAGACGGACAGGACAGACAGACAAGGCAGACGGACAAAACAGACGGACAAGACAGACCGACAGGACAGATGGACAGGACAGACGGACAGGACAGACGGACAGGACAGACGGACAGGACAGACGGACAAAACAGACCGACAGGACAGACAGACAGGACAGACGGACAAGACAGACGGACACAACAGACGGACAGGACAGACAGACAGGACAGACGACAAGCACAGACGGACAGGACAGACGGACAGGACAGACGGACAGGACAGACGGACAGGACAGACGGACAGGACAGACGGACAGGACAGACGGACAAGACAGACGGACAGGATAGAAGGACAGGACAGATGGACAGCACAGACGGACAGGACAGACAGACAGGACAGACGGTTAGGACAGACGGACAGGACAGACGACAAGCACAGACGGACAGGACAGACCGACAGGACAGACGGACAGGACAGACCGACAGGACAGACGGACAGGACAGACGGACAGGACAGACGGACAGGACAGACAGACACAACAGACGGACAGGACAGACAGGACAGACGGAAAGCACAGACGGACAGGACAGACGGACAGGAAAGACGGACAGGACAGACGGACAGGACAGACGGACAGGACAGACGGACAGGACAGACGGACAGGACAGACGGACAGGTTAGACGGACAGGACAGACGGACATGACAGACGGACAGGACAGACGGACACGACAGACGGACTGGACAGACGGACAGGACAGACGGACAGGACAGACGGACAGGACATACGGACAAGACAGACGACAAGCACAGACGGACAGGACAGACCGACAGGACAGACGGACAGGACAGACGGACAGGACAGACGGACAGGACAGACGGACAGGACAGACGGACAGGACAGACGGACAGGACAGACGGACAGGACAGACGGACAAGACAGACGGACACAACAGACGGACAGGACAGACAGACAGGACAGACGGACAAAACAGACAGACAAGGCAGACGGACAAGACAGACGGACAGGACAGACGGACAGGACAGACGGACAGCACGAACGGACAAGACAAACGGACAGGACAGACGGTTAGGACAGACGGACAGGACAGACGACAAGCACAGACGGACAGGACAGACATACAGGACAGACGGACAGGACAGACGGACAGGACAGACGGACAGGACAGACGGACAGGACAGACGGACATGACAGACGGACAGGACAGACGGACTAGACAGACGGACAGCACGAACGGACAAGACAGACGGACAGGACAGACGGTTAGGACAGACGGACAGGACCGACCGACAGGACAGACGGACAGGACAGACGGACAGGACAGACGGACAGGACAGACGGACAGGACAGACGGACAGGACAGACGGACAGGACAGACGGACAGGACAGACGGACAGGACAGACGGACATGACAGACGGACAGGACAGACGGACTAGACAGACGGACAGGACCGACGGACAGGACATACGGACAAGACAGACAGACAGGACAGACGGACAGGACAGACAGACAAGACAGACGGACAGGACAGACAGACAAGGCAGACGGACAAGACAGACGGACAGGATAGACCGACAGGACAGACGGACAGGACAGACGGACAGGACAGACGGACAGGACAGACAGACAGGACAGACGGACAAGACAGACGGACACAACAGACGGACAGGACAGACAGACAGGACAGACGACAAGCACAGACGGACAGGACAGACGGACAGGACAGACGGACAGGACAGACGGACAGGACAGACGGACAGGACAGACGGACAGGACAGACGGACAGGACAGACGGACAGGACAGACGGACAGGACAGACGGACAGGACAGACGGACAGGACAGACGGACAGGACAGACGGACAGGACAGACGGACAGGACAGACGGACAGGACAGACGGACAGGACAGACGGACAGGACAGACGGACAGGACAGACGGACAGGACAGACGGACAGGACAGACGGACAGGACAGACGGACAGGACAGACGGACAGGACAGACGGACAGGACAGACGGACAGGACAGACGGACAGGACAGACGGACAGGACAGACAGACAGGACAGACGGACAGGACAGACGGACAGGACAGACGGACAGGACAGACGGACAGGACAGACGGACAGGACAGACGGACAGGACAGACGGACAAGACAGACGGACAGGATAGAAGGACAGGACAGACGGACAGCACAGACGGACAGGACAGACGGACAGGACAGACGATTAGGACAGACGGACAGGACAGACGACAAGCACAGACGGACAGGACAGACCGACAGGACAGACGGACAGGACAGACGGACAGGACAGACGGACAGGACAGACGGACAGGACAGACGGACAGGACAGACAGACAAGACAGACGGACACAACAGACGGACAGGACAGACAGACAGGACACACAACAAGCACAGACGGACAGGACGGACGGACAGGAAAGACGGACAGGACAGACGGACAGGACAGACGGACAGGACAGACGGACAGGACAGACGGACAGGACAGACGGACAGCACAGACGGACAGGACAGACGGACAGGACAGACGGACACGACAGACGGACTGGACAGACGGACAGGACAGACGGACAGGACATACGGACAAGACAGACGACAAGCACAGACGGACAGGACAGACCGACAGGACAGACGGACAGGACAGACGGACAGGACAGACGGACAGGACAGACGGACAGGACAGACGGACAAGAAAGACGGACACAACAGACGGACAGGACAGACAGACAGGACAGACGGACAAAACAGACAGACAAGGCAGACGGACAAGACAGACGGACAGGACAGACAGACAGGACAGACGGACAGGACAGACGGACAGGACAGACGGACAGCACGAACGGACAAGACAGACGGACAGGACAGACGGTTAGGACAGACGGACAGGACAGACGACAAGCACAGACGGACAGGACAGACCGACAGGACAGACGGACAGGACAGACGGACAGGACAGACGGACAGGACAGACGGACAGGACAGACGGACATGACAGACGGACAGGACAGACGGACTAGACAGACGGACAGGACCGACGGACAGGACATACGGACAAGACAGACTGACAGGACAGACGGACAGGACAGACAGACAAGACAGACGGACAGGACAGACAGACAAGGCAGACGGACAAGACAGACGGACAGGACAGACCGACAGGACAGACGGACAGGACAGACGGACAGGACAGACGGACAGGACAGACGGACAGGACAGACCGACAGGACAGACGGACAAGACAGACGGACACAACAGACGGACAGGACAGACAGACAGGACAGACGACAAGCACAGACGGACAGGACAGACGGACAGGACAGACGGACAGGACAGACGGACAGGACAGACGGACAGGACAGACGGACAGGACAGACGGACAGGACAGACGGACAGGACAGACGGACAGGACAGACGGACAGGACAGACGGACAGGACAGACGGACAGGACAGACGGACAGGACAGACGGACAGGACAGACGGACAGGACAGACGGACAGGACAGACGGACAGGACAGACGGACAGGACAGACGGACAAGACAGACGGACAGGACAGACGGACAGGACAGACGATTAGGACAGACGGACAGGACAGACGACAAGCACAGACGGACAGGACAGACCGACAGGACAGACGGACAGGACAGACGGACAGGACAGACGGACAGGACAGACGGACAGGACAGACGGACAGGACAGACGGACAGGACAGACGGACAGGACAGACAGACAAGACAGACGGACACAACAGACGGACAGGACAGACAGACAGGACACACAACAAGCACAGACGGAATGGACGGACGGACAGGAAAGACGGACAGGACAGACGGACAGGACAGACGGACAGGACAGACGGACAGGACAGACGGACAGGACAGACGGACAGTACCGACGGACAGGACAGACGGACAGGACAGACGGACAGGACAGACGGACACGACAGACGGACTGGACAGACGGACAGGACAGACGGACAGGACAGACGGACAGGACATACGGACAAGACAGACGACAAGCACAGACGGACAGGACAGACCGACAGGACAGACGGACAGGACAGACGGACAGGACAGACGGACAGGACAGACGGACAGGACAGACGGACAGGACAGACGGACAGGACAGACGGACAGGACAGACGGACAAGACAGACGGACACAACAGACGGACAGGACAGACCGACAGGACAGACGGACAAAACAGACAGACAAGGCAGACGGACAAGACAGACGGACAGGACAGACCGACAGGACAGACGGACAGGACAGACGGACAGGACAGACGGACAGGACAGACGGACAGGACAGACGGACAGGACAGACGGACAGGACAGACGGACAGGACAGACGGACAGGACAGACGGACAGGACAGACGGACAGGACAGACGGACAGGACAGACGGACAGGACAGACGGACAGGACAGACGGACAGGACAGACGGACAGGACAGACGGACAGGACAGACGGACCGGACAGACGGACAGGACAGACGGACAAACAGACGGACACAACAGACGGACAGGACAGACGGACAGGACAGACGGACAGGACAGACATACAGGACAGACGGACAGGACAGACGGACAGGACAAACGGACAGGACAGACGGACAGGACACAAGGACAGGACAGACGGAAAGCACGAACAGGAAAGACAGACGGACAGGACAGACGGGTAGGACAGACGACAAGCACAGACGGACAGAACAGACCGACAGGACAGACGGACAGGAATGACGGACAGGACAGACGGACAGGACAGACAGACAGGACAGACGGACAGGACAGACACACAGGACAGACGGACAGGACAGACGGACAAGACAGACAGACAGGACAGACGACAAGCACAGACGGACAGGACAGACGGACAGGACAGACGGACAGGACAGACAGACAGGACAGACGGACAGGACAGACGGACAAAACAGACGGACTGGACAGACGGACAGGACAGACGGACAGGACAAGACAGACTGACAGGACAGACGGACAGGACAGACAGACAAGACAGACGGACAGGACAGACAGACAAGGCAGACGGACAAGACAGACGGACAGGACAGACCGACAGGACAGACGGACAGGACAGACGGACAGGACAGACGGACAGGACAGACGGACAGGACAGACGGACAGGACAGACGGACAAGACAGACGGACACAACAGACGGACAGGACCGACAGACAGGACAGACGACAAGCACAGACGGACAGGACAGACGGACAGGACAGACGGACAGGACAGACGGACAGGACAGACGGACAGGACAGACGGACGGGACAGACGGACAGGACAGACGGACAGGACAGACGGACAGGACAGACGGACAGGACAGACGGACAGGACAGAAGGACAGGACAGACGGACAGCACAGACGGACAGGACAGACGGTTAGGACAGACGGACAGGACAGACGACAAGCACAGACGGACAGGACAGACGGACAGGACATACGGACAAGACAGACTGACAGGACAGACGGACAGGACATACGGACAAGACAGACTGACGGGACAAACGGACAGGACAGACAGACAAGACAGACGGACAGGACAGACAGACAAGGCAGACGGACAAGACAGACGGACAGGACAGACCGAAAGGACAGACGGACAGGACAGACGGACAGGACAGACGGACAGGACAGACGGACAGGACAGACGGACAGGACAGACGGACAGGACAGACGGACAGGACAGACGGACAGGACAGACGGACAAGACAGACGGACACAACAGACTGACAGGACAGACAGACAGGACAGACGGACAAAACAGACGGACAAGGCAGACGGACAAGACAGACGGACAGGACAGACGGACAGGACAGACGGACAGGACAGACGGACAGGACAGACAGACAGGACAGACGGACAGGACAGACGGACAGGACAGACGGACAGGACAGACGGACAGGACAGACGGACAGGACAGACGGACAGGACAGAAGGACAGGACAGACGGACAGCACAGACAGACAGGACAGACGGACAGGACAGACGGACAGGACAGCCGGACAGGACAGACAGACAGGACAGACGGACAAAACAGACGGACAAGGCAGACGGACAAGACAGACGGACAGGACAGACGGACAGGACAGACGGACAGGACAGACGGACAGGACAGACGGACAGGACAGACGGACAGGACAGACGGACAGGACAGACGGACAGGACAGACGGACAGGACAGACGGACAGGACAGACGGACAAACAGACGGACACAACAGACGGACAGGACAGACGGACAGGACAGACGGACAGGACAGACATACAGGACAGACGGACAGGACAGACGGACAGGACAAACGGACAGGACAGACGGACAGGACACAAGGACAGGACAGACGGAAAGCACGAACAGGAAAGACAGACGGACAGGACAGACGGGTAGGACAGACGACAAGCACAGACGGACAGAACAGACCGACAGGACAGACGGACAGGAATGACGGACAGGACAGACGGACAGGACAGACAGACAGGACAGACGGACAGGACAGACACACAGGACAGACGGACAGGACAGACGGACAAGACAGACAGACAGGACAGACGACAAGCACAGACGGACAGGACAGACGGACAGGACAGACGGACAGGACAGACAGACAGGACAGACGGACAGGACAGACGGACAAAACAGACGGACTGGACAGACGGACAGGACAGACGGACAGGACAAGACAGACTGACAGGACAGACGGACAGGACAGACAGACAAGACAGACGGACAGGACAGACAGACAAGGCAGACGGACAAGACAGACGGACAGGACAGACCGACAGGACAGACGGACAGGACAGACGGACAGGACAGACGGACAGGACAGACGGACAGGACAGACGGACAGGACAGACGGACAAGACAGACGGACACAACAGACGGACAGGACCGACAGACAGGACAGACGACAAGCACAGACGGACAGGACAGACGGACAGGACAGACGGACAGGACAGACGGACAGGACAGACGGACAGGACAGACGGACGGGACAGACGGACAGGACAGACGGACAGGACAGACGGACAGGACAGACGGACAGGACAGACGGACAGGACAGAAGGACAGGACAGACGGACAGCACAGACGGACAGGACAGACGGTTAGGACAGACGGACAGGACAGACGACAAGCACAGACGGACAGGACAGACGGACAGGACATACGGACAAGACAGACTGACAGGACAGACGGACAGGACATACGGACAAGACAGACTGACGGGACAAACGGACAGGACAGACAGACAAGACAGACGGACAGGACAGACAGACAAGGCAGACGGACAAGACAGACGGACAGGACAGACCGAAAGGACAGACGGACAGGACAGACGGACAGGACAGACGGACAGGACAGACGGACAGGACAGACGGACAGGACAGACGGACAGGACAGACGGACAGGACAGACGGACAGGACAGACGGACAAGACAGACGGACACAACAGACTGACAGGACAGACAGACAGGACAGACGGACAAAACAGACGGACAAGGCAGACGGACAAGACAGACGGACAGGACAGACGGACAGGACAGACGGACAGGACAGACGGACAGGACAGACAGACAGGACAGACGGACAGGACAGACGGACAGGACAGACGGACAGGACAGACGGACAGGACAGACGGACAGGACAGACGGACAGGACAGAAGGACAGGACAGACGGACAGCACAGACAGACAGGACAGACGGACAGGACAGACGGACAGGACAGCCGGACAGGACAGACAGACAGGACAGACGGACAAAACAGACGGACAAGGCAGACGGACAAGACAGACGGACAGGACAGACGGACAGGACAGACGGACAGGACAGACGGACAGGACAGACGGACAGGACAGACGGACAGGACAGACGGACAGGACAGACGGACAGGACAGACGGACAGGACAGACACACAGGACAGACGGACAGGACAGACGGACAAGACAGACAGACAGGACAGACGACAAGCACAGACGGACAGGACAGACGGACAGGACAGACGGACAGGACAGACGGACAGGACAGACGGACAGGACAGACGGACAAAACAGACGGACTGGACAGACGGACAGGACAGACGGACAGGACAAGACAGACTGACAGGACAGACGGACAGGACAGACAGACAAGACAGACGGACAGGACAGACGGACAGGACAGACAGACAAGACAGACGGTAACAACAGACGGACAGGACAGACAGACAGGACACACAACAAGCACAGACGGACAGGACGGACGGACAGGAAAGACGGACAGGACAGACGGACAGGACAGACGGACAGGACAGACGGACAGGACAGACGGACAGGACAGACGGACAGGACAGACGGACAGGACAGACGGACAGTACCGACGGACAGGACAGACGGACAGGACAGACGGACAGGACAGACGGACACGACAGACGGACTGGACAGACGGACAGGACAGACGGACAGGACATACGGACAAGACAGACGACAAGCACAGACGGACAGGACAGACCGACAGGACAGACGGACAGGACAGACGGACAGGACAGACGGACAGGACAGACGGACAGGACAGACGGACAGGACAGACGGACAGGACAGACGGACAAGACAGACGGACACAACAGACGGACAGGACAGACAGACAGGACAGACGGACAAAACAGACCGACAAGGCAGACGGACAAGACAGACGGACAGGACAGACCGACAGGACAGACGGACAGGACAGACGGACAGGACAGACGGACAGGACAGACGGACAGGACAGACGGACAGGACAGACGGACAGGACAGACGGACAGGACAGACGGACAGGACAGACGGACAGGACAGACGGACAGGACAGACGGACCGGACAGACGGACAGGACAGACGGACAAACAGACGGACACAACAGACGGACAGGACAGACGGACAGGACAGACGGACAGGACAGACATACAGGACAGACGGACAGGACAGACGGACAGGACAAACGGACAGGACAGACGGACAGGACACAAGGACAGGACAGACGGAAAGCACGAACAGGAAAGACAGACGGACAGGACAGACGGGTAGGACAGACGGACAGGACAGACGACAAGCACAGACGGACAGAACAGACCGACAGGACAGACGGACAGGACAGACGGACAGGACAGACGGACAGGACAGACGGACAGGACAGACAGACAGGACAGACGGACAGGACAGACACACAGGACAGACGGACAGGACAGACGGACAAGACAGACAGACAGGACAGACGACAAGCACAGACGGACAGGACAGACGGACAGGACAGACGGACAGGACAGACGGACAGGACAGACGGACAGGACAGACGGACAAAACAGACGGACTGGACAGACGGACAGGACAGACGGACAGGACAAGACAGACTGACAGGACAGACGGACAGGACAGACAGACAAGACAGACGGACAGGACAGACAGACAAGGCAGACGGACAAGACAGACGGACAGGACGGACCGACAGGACAGACGGACAGGACAGACGGACAGGACAGACGGACAGGACAGACGGACAGGACAGACGGACAGGACAGACGGACAAGACAGACGGACACAACAGACGGACAGGACAGACAGACAGGACAGACGACAAGCACAGACGGACAATACAGACGGACAGGACAGACGGACAGGACAGACGGACAGGACAGACGGACAGGACAGACGGACAGGACAGACGGACAGGACAGACGGACGTGACAGACGGACAGGACAGACGGACAGGACAGACGGACAGGACAGACGGACAGGACAGACGGACAGGACAGACGGACAGGACAGACGGACAGGACAGAAGGACAGGACAGACGGACAGCACAGACGGACAGGACAGACGGTTAGGACAGACAGACAGGACAGACGACAAGCACAGACGGACAGGACAGACGGACAGGACATACGGACAAGACAGACTGACAGGACAGACGGACAGGACATACGGACAAGACAGACTGACAGGACAAACGGACAGGACAGACAGACAAGACAGACGGACAGGACAGACAGACAAGGCAGACGGACAAGACAGACGGACAGGACAGACCGAAAGGACAGACAGACAGGACAGACGGACAGGACAGACGGACAGGACAGACGGACAGGACTGACGGACAGGACAGACGGACAGGACAGACGGACAGGACAGACGGACAGGACAGACGGACAAGACAGACGGACACAACAGACTGACAGGACAGACAGACAGGACAGACGGACAAAACAGACGGACAAGGCAGACGGACAAGACAGACGGACAGGACAGACGGACAGGACAGACGGACAGGACAGACGGACAGGACAGACGGACAGGACAGACGGACAGGACAGACGGACAGGACAGACGGACAGGACAGACGGACAGGACAGACGGACAGGACAGACGGACAGGACAGAAGGACAGGACAGACGGACAGCACAGACAGACAGGACAGACGGACAGGACAGACGGTTAGGACAGACGGACAGGACAGACGACAAGCACAGACGGACAGGACAGACCAACAGGACAGACGGACAGGACAGACGGACAGGACAGCCGGACAGGACAGACAGACAGGACAGACGGACAAAACAGACGGACAAGGCAGACGGACAAGACAGACGGACAGGACAGACGGACAGGACAGACGGACAGGACAGACGGACAGGACAGACGGACAGGACAGACGGACAGGACAGACGGACAGGACAGACGGACAGGACAGACGGACAGGACAGACGGACAGGACAGACGGACAGGACAGACAGACAGGACAGACGGACAGGACAGACGGACAGGACAGACGGACAGGACAGACACAAAGGACAGACGGACAGGACAGACGGACAAGACAGACAGAAAGGACAGACGACAAGCACAGACGGACAGGACAGACGGACAGGACAGACGGACAGGACAGACGGACAGGACAGACGGACAGGACAGACGGACAAAACAGACGGACTGGACAGACGGACAGGACAGACGGACAGGACAAGACAGACTGACAGGACAGACGGACAGGACAGACAGACAAGACAGACGGACAGGACAGACAGACAAGGCAGACGGACAAGACAGACGGACAGGACAGACCGACAGGACAGACGGACAGGACAGACGGACAGGACAGACGGACAGGACAGACGGACAGGACAGACGGACAGGACAGACGGACAGGACAGACGGACAGGACAGACGGACAGGACAGACGGACAGGACAGACGGACAAGACAGACGGACACAACAGACGGACAGGACAGACAGACAGGACAGACGACAAGCACAGACGGACAGGACAGACGGACAGGACAGACGGACAGGACAGACGGACAGGACAGACGGACAGGACAGACGGACAGGACAGACGGACGGGACAGACGGACAGGACAGACGGACAGGACAGACGGACAGGACAGACGGACAGGACAGACGGACAGGACAGAAGGACAGGACAGACGGACAGCACAGACGGACAGGACAGACGGTTAGGACAGACGGACAGAACAGACGACAAGCACAGACGGACAGGACAGACGGACAGGACATACAGACAAGACAGACTGACAGGACAGACGGACAGGACATACGGACAAGACAGACTGACAGGACAAACGGACAGGACAGACAGACAAGACAGACGGACAGGACAGACAGACAAGGCAGACGGACAAGACAGACGGACAGGACAGACCGAAAGGACAGACGGACAGGACAGACGGACAGGACAGACGGACAGGACAGACGGACAGGACAGACGGACAGGACAGACGGACAGGACAGACGGACAGGACAGACGGACAGGACAGACGGACAGGACAGACGGACAGGACAGACGGACAGGACAGACGGACAGGACAGACGGACAGGACAGACGGACAGGACAGACGGACAGGACAGACGGACAAGACAGACGGACACAACAGACTGACAGGACAGACAGACAGGACAGACGGACAAAACAGACGGACAAGGCAGACGGACAAGACAGACGGACAGGACAGACGGACAGGACAGACGGACAGGACAGACGGACAGGACAGACGGACAGGACAGACGGACAGGACAGACGGACAGGACAGACGGACAGGACAGACGGACAGGACAGACGGACAGGACAGACGGACAGGACAGACGGACAGGACAGAAGGACAGGACAGACGGACAGCACAGACAGACAGGACAGACGGACAGGACAGACGGTTAGGACAGACGGACAGGACAGACGACAAGCACAGACGGACAGGACCGACCGACAGGACAGACGGACAGGACAGACGGACAGGACAGCCGGACAGGACAGACAGACAGGACAGACGGACAAAACAGACGGACAAGGCAGACGGACAAGACAGACGGACAGGACAGACGGACAGGACAGACGGACAGGACAGACGGACAGGACAGACGGACAGGACAGACGGACAGGACAGACGGACAGGACAGACGGACAGGACAGACGGACAGGACAGACGGACAGGACAGACGGACAGGACAGAAGGACAGCACAGACGGACAGCACAGACAGACAGGACAGACGGACAAAACAGACGGACAAGGCAGACGGACAAGACAGACGGACAGGACAGACGGACAGGACAGACCGACAGGACAGACGGACAGGACAGACGGACAGGACAGCCGGACAGGACAGACGGACAGGACAGACGGACAGGACAGACGGACAAGACAGACGGACACAACAGACGGAAGGGACAGACCGACAGGACAGACGACAAGCACAGACGGACAGGACAGACGGACAGAACAGACAGTTAGGACAGACGGACAGGACAGACGGACAGAACAGACGGACAGGACAGACGGACAAGACAGACGGACAGCACAGACGGACAGCACAGACGGACAGGACAGACGGTTAGGACAGACGGACAGGACACACGACAAGCACAGACGGACAGGACAGACGAACAAGACAGACGGACACGACAGACGGAAACAACAGACCGACAAGGCAGACGGATAGGACAGACGGACAGGACAGACGGACAGAGAAGGCGAACAGGACAGACAGACAGTACAGACGGACAGGACAGACGGACAGGACAGACGGACAGGACAGACGGACAGAACAGACATACAAAACAGACGGACAGGACAGACGGGCAAGACAGACATACAGGACAGACGAAAAGGACAAACAGACAGGACAGACGGACAAAACAGACGCACAAGACAGACGAACAGGACAGACGGACAGGACAGACGGACAGGACAGACGGACAAGACAGACGGACTGGACAGACGGACAGGACAGACGGACAGGACATACGGACAAGACAGACTGACAGGACAGACGGACAGGACCGACACACAAGACAGACGGACTGGACAGACAGACAAGGCAGACGGACAAGACAGACGGACAGGACAGACGGACAGGACAGACGGACAGGACAGACGGACAGGACAGACGGAAAGAACAGACCGACAGGACAGACGGACAGGACAGACGGACAGGACAGACGGACAGGACAGACGGACAGGACAGACGGACAGGACAGACGGACAGCACAGACGGACAGGACAGACGGACAGGACAGACGGACAGGACAGACGGACGTGACAGACGGACAGGACAGACGGACAGGACAGACGGACAGGACAGACGGACAGGACAGACGGACAGGACAGACGGACAGGACAGAAGGACAGGACAGACGGACAGCACAGACGGACAGGACAGACGGTTAGGACAGACAGACAGGACAGACGACAAGCACAGACGGACAGGACAGACGGACAGGACATACGGACAAGACAGACTGACAGGACAGACGGACAGGACATACGGACAAGACAGACTGACAGGACAAACGGACAGGACAGACAGACAAGACAGACGGACAGGACAGACAGACAAGGCAGACGGACAAGACAGACGGACAGGACAGACCGAAAGGACAGACGGACAGGACAGACGGACAGGACAGACGGACAGGACAGACGGACAGGACAGACGGACAGGACAGACGGACAGGACAGACGGACAGGACAGACGGACAGGACAGACGGACAGGACAGACGGACAGGACAGACGGACAGGACAGACGGACAGGACAGACGGACAGGACAGACGGACAGGACAGACGGACAGGACAGACGGACAGGACAGACGGACAAGACAGACGGACACAACAGACTGACAGGACAGACAGACAGGACAGACGGACAAAACAGACGGACAAGGCAGACGGACAAGACAGACGGACAGGACAGACGGACAGGACAGACGGACAGGACAGACGGACAGGACAGACGGACAGGACAGACGGACAGGACAGACGGACAGGACAGACGGACAGGACAGACGGACAGGACAGACGGACAGGACAGAAGGACAGGACAGACGGACAGCACAGACAGACAGGACAGACGGACAGGACAGACGGTTAGGACAGACGGACAGGACAGACGACAAGCACAGACGGACAGGACCGACCGACAGGACAGACGGACAGGACAGACGGACAGGACAGCCGGACAGGACAGACAGACAGGACAGACGGACAAAACAGACGGACAAGGCAGACGGACAAGACAGACGGACAGGACAGACGGACAGGACAGACGGACAGGACAGACGGACAGGACAGACGGACAGGACAGACGGACAGGACAGACGGACAGGACAGACGGACAGGACAGACGGACAGGACAGACGGACAGGACAGAAGGACAGCACAGACGGACAGCACAGACAGACAGGACAGACGGACAAAACAGACGGACAAGGCAGACGGACAAGACAGACGGACAGGACAGACGGACAGGACAGACCGACAGGACAGACGGACAGGACAGACGGACAGGACAGCCGGACAGGACAGACGGACAGGACAGACGGACAGGACAGACGGACAAGACAGACGGACACAACAGACGGAAGGGACAGACCGACAGGACAGACGACAAGCACAGACGGACAGGACAGACGGACAGAACAGACAGTTAGGACAGACGGACAGGACAGACGGACAGAACAGACGGACAGGACAGACGGACAAGACAGACGGACAGCACAGACGGACAGCACAGACGGACAGGACAGACGGTTAGGACAGACGGACAGGACACACGACAAGCACAGACGGACAGGACAGACGAACAAGACAGACGGACACGACAGACGGAAACAACAGACCGACAAGGCAGACGGATAGGACAGACGGACAGGACAGACGGACAGAGAAGGCGAACAGGACAGACAGACAGTACAGACGGACAGGACAGACGGACAGGACAGACGGACAGGACAGACGGACAGAACAGACATACAAAACAGACGGACAGGACAGACGGGCAAGACAGACATACAGGACAGACGAAAAGGACAAACAGACAGGACAGACGGACAAAACAGACGCACAAGACAGACGAACAGGACAGACGGACAGGACAGACGGACAGGACAGACGGACAAGACAGACGGACTGGACAGACGGACAGGACAGACGGACAGGACATACGGACAAGACAGACTGACAGGACAGACGGACAGGACCGACACACAAGACAGACGGACTGGACAGACAGACAAGGCAGACGGACAAGACAGACGGACAGGACAGACGGACAGGACAGACGGACAGGACAGACGGACAGGACAGACGGAAAGAACAGACCGACAGGACAGACGGACAGGACAGACGGACAGGACAGACGGACAGGACAGACGGACAGGACAGACGGACAGGACAGACGGACAGCACAGACGCACATTGAATTTGCAAGCCAAATTACGGCACTTTTAATAAAATGTCTTTGGATATTGAAATGTTTCACAGAACTTCAAATTATTTTTTAAACTACTTATCAATGATTGTTAGGACTGCTCCCAAAATATTTCGTAATTCGAACAGCCTATTTCCCGCCACCATTTTTTCAAAAATAAATATATTAGCATTGCGTAAACGGGGAAACATACATTTTTCATGCAAATAGTTCCAAGCCAGTTTTGATTGAAATTTCAAAAACCGATATCTACTATGTAGTAAAAACAACGCTCTTTTACGTGGCTATACGGAAATTTTTATTAGACGTACAATCGTGCTACACATCTATCGCAAATTTTAATAAAAATCCAAATTTAATTAAGTAATTATATAGTGTAGCTGTGTTCAGATCTGCATGCTAACAAGGGAATGACGCGTCATGATACACTCAGATTTCAAAGCGACACATTTCAAAATATCAGGCTACTTTTTAATAGCACAGATCTAAAGTAACTCGAGTGGATTTTGCGTTGGTTGGTAACAGTGTCTGTTAATATTTTCATTTTTCTTAAAAAATAGATAAAATGGATATTTTTGAGGCCCAATTTTTAAGTCCAATTATAAAAAATGAAAATTTTAGAAATTTTCAAAATCTTCAAACAAATTTTTAGAAAACAGGCTGAGGATCACACAAAATTAAATTTGATCAAAATAGGTTGAGAATTGTAGTAGATGTAGGGCGTCAAAGTATCACAATTAAAAATTTTTTAACTTTAGCGTGTCACTGTGACCAAACA